>MU894779.1:0-17924 GCA_036418205.1 Ostertagia ostertagi
GTGCGCGAAAAATCAACTTTCTAGTGATTTTTTTGTACTGCTGAACTAGTAAAAGGCGGTAGTGCAATGGAAAGTGGGCACCCTGTGCGCATGATTCAGGTACCAGATCCTGAGCGGTTCGCCCTCCAGGTCGACCATGCTTCCCATCCCGTAAAGTTTGAATACTTGGATAGCTAAGACAGAATCTGCTAAATCAGGAAAGACGTAAACGCAATTTGGTATTGATGCATTATTTTATACTGGGTGAACTGCGCATTGCACAAAAAACCACACTAATGAAGTGGGAAAAGTAGGTTTTTAAGAGATTTTCGGTGAAGTTTACCTGGAAAGCATAATTAAATATAATGAAGTAGAGATACCCTAGCGCAATACCGATCGTCAACGCCACAGCTCCTAAACATAGGTGTAATTAAGTGGTTTTAATGGGAAACTCTAGAAGTAGAAAACAAGTACCGATAAGTGCTGGTACGGGAATCTCGTGCGGTTCTTCGAGCTTTTCCAACTTCCGGGTTCGAAATAGGAATTCGATTTCGATCACTCCACAACAAACCATTAGCAATGCGATTATCTGTAAAGTGTCAAAGTGCTTTAGACGAAGGTATGGATCACGGTTCACTACAATTTTTTGAGAGGTCGAGATCGGCTTTCACCTGATCTTGGCTTGCTTGCGGAGCCACAACCGTCGGAAAATCTCTAAGAAGTGTCTTTACGGTTCTGATTTCGTGACTCATACTGGGAACCGACAATGTTTCGCAAAGTAAATCTCAATGAAATTGATACAAAGAATGAAACAAATTGTTAATCAAGGGGGGGGGGATTTCAAAGAAGTAGTTTGTCTTCCGTTTCGCGCGTGCCCTTACAAGGGAGGTCGTTCAGGGTGTGCCAAGCTTTTTCAAAACGGTTTCTTGCATGACATTGGGGCACATATGGGACCACAGAAGCATGGTTCATTTTTCCTGAACGGCCCTCTGAATACCAGAAAAGGGGTCCCTAGTTCGATTCCTCGTGGTGACAAATTTTTGCATTTCGAGTTGACGTTTCAAAATTCGCGCAAAATGGAGTTAGCATGAATAATTAGTACCATATTCATGATTAGGACCGTCAGTAACCCTTACAAATAGACTTTGATTGAAAAACTGGTGAAAAAGGTGTGACTAGGGACCCCCTTTTCTGGTATTCAGAGGCCGTTCAGGAAAAAATTAACCATTGGAATTTGTGGTTCCGCGCACATATTGTAAGTATATATCAAAGGCAAGAAGCGCGTTTTGACAGCTTGGCACACCTGAACAGCGCCCTCCTTGTTAGACGAACGGAAAACAAACCATGCCGGTGACCCCTCCCTCCCGTGTCTCGGTGAGGAAGTCCAGAGTAAAAGAATTGAAATAGTGTATTGCAAAACACTAAAAACTCACTATAGATTCATAAAACGCGAAAAAAAATGAGCAAAACGCTTGCCATGTGGTAGATCCTCAGGTAGAAGATGGTGTCCTCTCGACTCAACAGTACATAGAGGTTCATAAACAGGCTTAGTTGAAAAGATTGCATAGAGGAAAACAGTGCAGATGTGGTGAATCTTGAAAAGCCATCGGACGTCACTGGTGTTCGCACTGGCCATGAAAATTACCCCTGAAAGGGAAAGGTTACTAGATTCGTCACAACTGATGACAACCGTGATCGTAAGGCCAAAAACTCGAGACGTAAAACGCTCGCTATGCGGACAGAGAGGAGAATCTCTCTCAGAAGAATTTGTTAGATGAGTAGCAGAGTTTGAAACGAAAGCGCAGGAAGCCAATATCTATCCTTTGAGAGCCAAAAAACATTAGAATGGCAAAAATGTTGAATTAAAGAAGGAGTACTTTTAGATTCTTTGAAAATCGATGCTTGAATTTGCTGAATTTTGTATTACATTTTAACGAGGAACCAGCTTAGTTCAGTGTAACTTTGGAATTATTTCGATGATGATAGAGGATACGGTGGCGAAATTCATGCAGTGGGATTAATGATTACCTCTGTACAGGGAAAAGTTCAAAAAGCACTCAGCCTGCACATTTTCCAACTTAATTATATTTCACATCAGAATAAACTTCAATTCACATGCATTTCAGTGAAATAATACGAAAATCACATTTTCGAGTTCTTAACAAAACTTCACCATAGGGGGCATTAGGAGGATGTATCACCGGGAGATGGTGCAAGTTCGAACTGAACGAGTTTCCTCGATGGACGGTACGACGTTGTTCAGTTTGTCGGTTGGCAGGGGTCTTACCTATTAGCTACTTCCTATGAAAAAACTGCCAGCCTCCAGAAAATCGATTGAAAGAAATTTTATGCCGCTGGCTTCAGGGCAAGCAGTAACAGAAGCTCCCTTTATGCTCGACGGTGTCAACGGAAGACTTCGTGTTCTAAAAATGGTGAGGTCAGTGAGCATGGGCTCGCTTTTACTTATGGAGGACTTTCCAGGAATATCTTTATCGCAAGTTTTCCATCAAATATTGAATCATATGCGACGAAATTTTTCTAATACACTTGTGAGCAGAAGTCTTTTTTGCTACTCACCTCCTTGTATTCAAGGAGGTGATCTGCATTCTCAGGAAAGGGACGGTTCCTTTTTGTGCTAGGGTCGGAAAGCAAAAAGGTGCACGTATTTCCGCGGGAGAGCAGGACGCCAACTGTTGAAGAAAGGAAATTCATGCAGCAGTAAAAGAATGAGAGCGAAAACTGAAACAGCCTAGCTGTGCAGGAGGAAAAAGAACATGAAGGATTAATTTATTTCCATGAGGACTGCAAAAGTAAATTCGTAATTATTTTAGATAGTCGGCTATTGAACACCTTCAAGAAGGTCATAGAAGTTCTTATCCATGCTCACCTACTCATCATAAGCCCTTCACCTATACTTTGTGAGGCTCACTTTATCGGCTTCTATGTGCATATTCTCATTTTCAAACATCGATTTCATTTTTTCATCGAACATTATTTTCCGCAAATGGCAGCTATCCAGTTCGCATGGTGGATACCAACGGAATTAACAGGAGAGAAATCTATTTCTGCTTCATAAAAGAGATGTACGACAGTGAAAGACGCGATTGAGTTGCACTCTATGGCGTTGGCTTGGATCAAAAAGTTAATGAAGTTCCACTTCAGTTTTGGGTTATCCAGGCATTGTCACTTGAATGAAGACTTGGCACATGTTTCATGGTAAATCTCGTAAACCTCGACCTGTTGAGACCATATCCATACTCCATAGATGGAATGGACGTCGATAATATGTACAATAATGGAGGCAGAAAAAAGTCAGAAGACATGGTAGAGGGAAAAAACAGGTAAGTCAAATTACTCTGTACATATTTCAAACATCAAAATTCTCAAGAGTGGAGCTTTCACACTCTCTGTCTGCCATGAAGCTAGCCAGAGAAAAGTATTTCATTGAGACTGTGAATGTGCTGCTCGATTTAGGTGATATAGCGTCACTGATAAAGAGATAGCTCGTCGCGTCCGCGGCACCGAAATCAATTTTATATCCCATTAACGAGCATAACGCTTGATAAATGAAATAATTTGATAGGCTTGGCTTCTTCAAGACAAAAGTGTACGCGGCGAAACAGAAACCTGAGCGCCACTAGTTTTCTCGCGTCAAGGACCTTAAAATGGCATCGTGGTTGCAAATCGCCATGGGGTCATTAAAAATGTTCAAATCCGATACAAATCCGGAATTCACGAAGCAACCGCAGTTCATTGGAAATTAAGGTAGAGGTGGTCAGTGATACACGTATGAAGAAAACCTAGAAAAACGTCGAGGAAATCGAGAAATCCAACCCCTCTTGAATTGTGGGATTTTGCATTCGATGCTGAAGTCATCAGTGCGAGCGCTCTTCTCTGCATTGCTCATTCTCTGCGTTCTTTGACTAAAAGCAAGGCTATGTGAAAGCAGGATTCAGTAAGGTTTCAGAGTGGAGCAACGGCACGAACAACGCGAATACGGCCTAGTATGCGACCGGCCACAGTCTTTCTTGCGAAATGGGGTCGTCCGCACTTTGTCGGTTAGGGGACTGCCAGGTATTTCGACAGAATAGCATCTCCCCAGGAATACGTCTTGGGAGAGAGAAGACATTATTTTTCCAACAAGACCTTCGACTTGCCCGTGGAACCCTTCTTTGAAATTATCAATGCGATGTAAGGCAACATGTGACACAGATATTTTGCGTCCACCCTCGGAAAATTTATACAGCACTGGACTTAGCATCACTCTTTCTGTGTTGCTCCATGCATTTGAATTCCATACAGTGATATTTCAGTAAATCACTTACGTGCGGTATGACCTATACATTGGGTTGCTGGCCTGTATGTACCAACTGAATTATCTCGGAAGGACGGTAGTGGCGGACGACTTCCCTTTTTCACGAGCCCGACTCAACGATTATTCCTTCAGGCCAGTCAGGAGTTAATAGTAATTCCCGACTTGAGACTGCCGGTTACGAGCCCCGGGCTCGTGAGAAGCGGAAGCAGTAAACGATATTGGAAGGCATGTGAATTGGCCTAGACGAGATTCACCTGGTTCGAGCAGAGATGTGGTTTGGTGAGGCGCCAATAAAACTATAAGTGGTACTCTCAATTTGCTCGCAACGAGCAGGTAGTCACTCGACAGCTGCCTTCAATCCTAGAAGATGACAGATTATTACATTAGCAACTTTATTTATCCTTTTTTTAAGGAAGGAAGAGTAGGTCAGCCGGCAATCTTGCGATTAGTTTGAGCCATTGCAAGCGTATTTAGACGTTTAGCTCAAACTTATAGCAGCTCTAGAATCTGCGAAACAACTTTCTGAGCAATTTTGTTGTCACCCATAACCCAGCATTTTTGTGATGAAATCTCTTGAAAACAATGCGCGTGACGAAACACAGCTTTATTTTAGGGGCGTGTAAAGACGGGGGCACGGGACCGGTTCTCTGGCGAGTTTCTTCTCTGCTTTTTTTTTCAAAAACGCTCTGCAACCACTTGCCAACGATTTTAAGCACGCGGTTGCGGAGTTTGGAAACGGAGCTGTTGCAAAATAGAACACAATCGTTAAAGGCGAGCATTTCAGGTCGTAGACTATGGTCAAAATAAAGGAAATGACAGGCAAGGCAAACATTGAGGGAAAGCTAGATAGATAATGGGATCACATAAAAACCTACAACGAAGCGGCTAAGCATCATCGGTCGTGGAATACTTATTAATTAATTGAAAATCAAAGAACTTGTTAGAGAAATACGAACCCCTTTACATCGTCTGATCTATCCGCCAAGAGCTGAAATTAGATCATTCCGATAGTTATGACATCAAAAAGTGATCACCACAAAATCACCGATAGCAGGCAAATATGTGAATCAGATGAATTTTGCCCTTGAGTCCGGAAGCCAAAAGAGTTTCTATTATTGAAGCCAGCTTACGCGAGAAAGATAAAGACTGAAAACGAGATTCACCAGTAACTTCAACGCTCTGATTCTCGATCCGCGGCTAGTGAGGAAAGGCGGAGAGTGCTATAAAAGGAAGTTGCGATGCTCTGCTCCAGTCTCCAGCTCCAATGTCGTTAAAGTGAGTCGTCTCTGTCATCATCTCAGTGCTATTTCCCAATGCCAAGTTGCTGTTCCTCCAGATCCCTGATTCTGCTCGTGTTTGTGTTGCGAGTCTTCCCTTTCCCTGTTGGTCAAGATGACGGCAGCGGGTATGGATTTGCAAATGCCGATGTCAAGAGAACCGACGTACCACAGTCACTGCTCGACCGCTGCTTAGCACCTGCTCAAGTTTGGTTAGTCAAACTGTGAGTAACATTAGTTCACCAGCAAGAATCTCTTTTTTAGCATCTTCGTGCTGTTGTTGCTGTGAGGAGGTGTACGAAGACCCAACAACCACAACTACTACAACGACCACCAACCACTACTACTACGGAACCAACAACGACCCGTGAGTTCAGAACAGCTGACTTCCGGCATAACATCGAAGACCTTCTTTCAGCGAACGTCGTGGGGGGAGGGGGGTGCTGCTGCTGTGCTGTGAAGTTATGAAGGACCCAACAACACTATCTAACCACCATCACAAGCAACATGACGACAACAATGGACCGACCACACTCAACCGGCGCGCAATCGTGCTGAATTACTATGGGACGAAGAAGGAAAGCTGCTGCGCCAGTCACAGCAAGAATATTGAAGAACCCGCAAGATTGTCGCGAAGTTACGCTCCAACGTTCTCTATGAGTTTTATGTAGATTATGATCGCCTTTTTAGGAAAGGCATGTCTGTGAGAATTCCCTGAAATGAGATGGAGCGCTACAAGATCGTGCTATAAATAGGAAGTTCGGGCCAAGATGGGTCTTATCGAGGCTGAGAGAGCATGCAATGAAAAGGGAGCTACGCTGTTCATCGCTGACTCCATTGAGGAATTTGTGAGTTGCTGAATGCAGCCGATGAAGTTGTTTCAATTATAGTGTCACACATTTTCAGAACGAAGTAATGAAAGAGACACCGCCATACTTCTGGAGCTGGATTGGCCTTGGACAGAGCGAGACTGACTCATACCCGCGGTGGCAAGTTGTTCTACCAGACGGCCCGTGAGTGACAGCGACATATTGGAGCGCTACATTTCGCCAAGAGGTTCTTTTCAGGTCGCCTATGAGGTGCGCCCTCCCGTCCGGAAGGCCATCATTTGGCGGTTACGAAGGACTGGATCCCGCACTGCTGTGAGTTATTGCTCAATTTTCAAACACATTGTTGTGCTTTGGCATTCCTTCATTGCGTATTCCGGCATTGCTTTAGACGAGATAAGCCACTGGAGAGCGGAATGCGGCCAAGTAAAATGTTTGTACATGTGCCTTTTTGAACCGTGGATTTCAGGAAATGGTTGATCCTGCCGTTCGCGTCGATGCCAACGGATGGTCTTCGGTTGCCACAATGTGCCGCCTATTACAACATGAAATCCATTTCGGGCAGTTACCTCTACTTCTACCCATGTTCCTCGCTCTACCACTCTGTTTGCGAACGAAACACGACTCTCAGTAACCTCTACTGACTCTCATCAAATCTTTCAGTGATGTATATATAGAAGCAGTCCGTTCTAGTGACTCGTTAATAGTATTTTATTGTGTATGTTTATTATAGGAGAGATATTTATGCAAAGCGTAGAGTAGTGTGTACATATCAAACATAGGAAAATTTGCATCATCGTTGTTGGTTAAAGACATTAGTCAATAAATCTGCAAATTTTGCCAGGTTCAGAACGTCTTTCATTATTTGACAGGTCGCTTCTCGTGATAGTAGTCGCAAACTTCGTAGAGACGGTTGTGGGCTGGAACCGCTCGTTGATCATGGGTTCAATGAGAAGAAAATTTATAGAGAGAGTTCATTTTTGCAACGATCAACTTATGTGTCTTAAATATCTCTTATGCTCCTAAAAAGTTCAGAAACATTCCGAAAATACTTCGAATAGGTGCCAGCAATGACGTCACAGTCGCGTTCAATAATTTAACCCCTAGGAACAGCGATGGAGTTCGAGTTGGGTAGAGCTATGCAGATATGATTCTGCAGAGAGAATGAATGAAAAAAATGAAATGGAACATGCTGGCAGCATACAAAAAAAGTTATGGTGACAATCAGGAGATTGATATCTACCTTTCTCTTTAGCTGTCAACTCGCTACCGTCCGGCTCAGCTATTCTTACGTTAGATCTGTGCCACAGTGTTCGCAAAACTCAATTAGAACCTATTGGCTTTTCCCTGGAATGTTCTGGTTCCTTCTGGGGCTATATCATCGCGTGAGGATGCGATCGAGCACTTGTATGTTTTGGAGAAGCCGTGCCTAGCTCTGCGGTAGGACAGTGAGTTGTGTGTCCAATGGCCCGTGCTGGTCTCCCGCGCTGAATATCAGTCAAGAATTCCAAATGGACGAGCCTCTGATGATTTTAAGTTTCGTCTCCGCACGCGCAATATATGACGACGTTCCAATAGTAGTGGTAACTTCGATGATTTTAATTCGGATCCCACGATTGCCTTTGATCCCAACTGACGAGTTGCGGCCTTCCCTCCGTGGACTTAATGACTCCTTCTCCACTAATCCAGAAAAGGAATTTAGCTTGAAGAAGAGGAGGATCCAGTCAAGCGTCGAACTCCAACGACAACGACGTCGTCGAGGCAAAAGTAATCAATGAAGTTGATCCATCGCGCCGTAGGTGACTCCCAAGATCAGCGTAGATGATAGGGTTCCTGTAACTCCGAGTCACCATGGATGGAGCCACCATGGACGTAGAAGCTAATCTGCAACAGTGTGAGGAATCGACTTCACCAAGTGCACCCAATAGGAAATTCTTTCAGAATGTAGGCAATGTCAAAGTACAATACTACCGGAGAAGTGCTGGCTTATCCACCGAACCCCCCCCCCCCTCCTCCTATCTGGGAACTAGATTCTTCAAAAAGGTAAGGCTAAAAACGAGCAGAGATTTTGGTGGAGGATGTTGTATCAAACCGACAATTAGAAAAGAAAAAACCTTTATAAACGAAGCATGATCTCGAACGAAAGGATACTGAAAACTTGTCTTCCAGATCCGCATGGACAACCCAACAAACTTGGAGTAATGCGGTTGAAGTAGTCTTACGGTTGCACAAGAAGCATTTCATGAAACCGGTGGCGGAACGAGAGGAGGCACGGCAGGTGGTTCTGGAAGGAGGAGCTCCACGGAGTCCTGAAACAGAGGAAGGAGCGTAAAAGCGCGATACGGCGAAGATATGGCCAGAAATTGCCATCTACAGGGATTTGCAAAGCAGCCGTACCCAAGATGAAGAACACGGAGATGGGCGCCTTGTACGAAAATTCGGATGCAGAAAGTTTGTTTTCATTCTATTCAAAGTTCGGCACTGCGCTACTAGTCAGCATGGTGGTGAAGAAGGGAAAACACAATGACCGTGCCATCCTGCTAGAAACAGTCAAATCAAGTGGAGGTGGAAATAATGCTATGACAAGCTTTCACGAGAATGCTGGGTTGTGCAAAAACTTTCGCCCCAAAGGGGACAGACGGAACAAACAAAAACTATGACAAGCTTCTTCCGTAATAGCACTAAAAAATAGAAGCGATAGCAGGTTCCATCGCACTCTGGACAAAGAAGAGGTTGGATAAGTAGTAGGAGCACTGGAGCTCTGGAATGTGGTTGGTTCAGATGTTTTACATCTGAGGCACGGAAGGCGCTCAGTGAGGACGGAGTAGGGTAGGTTCTCAAGCTCCTGAACACTGTATATGTCGAGGGAAATTGTTTGGAATCTATCTATCTTGGAATCGAGTTTATTGTGCATACCGTGGAGCTCGAGCGGTTAGTCAGTGCAAAGCTGGACTGCCGGCACGATCTCGAAGAAACTCTTCGACTTCAAACCTGTAAGGTCCACCATGAATGCGATCTTCGTCGCTGGACAGGTGATGGAGACGTATTGAGAAAAACGCCGACCCTGCTACTTAGGTTAGTCTTCCTTAACACGTTGACGACATCGCGCGTTTTGGTTTTTGCACCGCGTGGGACAAGAGCGATTTTGCGAGCGCCGCCGCCGCACACCAAATCCATGGATTTTGAGCTGTAAATACGCAATACTTAGATGCGATGAAGTGTTTTCAATAATGTTCGATTTGTCAACTTATACGAAGTTATTAGAGGGCGGAAGTGGTGTAGTGGCAAGTGGCACGCTTACCACGCGAGCGGTCCGGGGATCAAATCCTGGGTCGTGAGTCGCCCGGGCCAACCAAGCCTTCCATCCCTCCGGGGTCGGTTAATTGGTACCAGACTTGTCTGGGGGATAAAAACACTGACTTGTACATCGGCTGGCCCCCGCAAGTCATTGTATAGGCCACATCGCATTCAAACGCCACTACGAATGTACAAATGGAAGTAGAATGCGTGCCGCATCCCAAAAAGGGATTGATCAACGGCAAATGCTTTATCCTTTATCCTTTACAGTCATGGAAGTTCTACCGAAATGACGTGTTGAGGCCATGAAAAGACAAATCTCACTCACAAGGGTGGTCTTTCAGGACATGGAGCGCTTTTTCGAAACCGTTTTCTGCATTTGTGGGGCTCATACGAGGAACACAGAACCATAATCCATTTCCTGAACGCCTCCAGGAATGTCAAAACATTGGTGAAGAAATGGTCCCGAGTTCGATCCCGTGATGAACTTGAATTTCAGTATGTTGGCGGCCCCAGATTGCGGCCAAATGCTCCATCGTCGAGAATAGATGTAATGTTCGTGTTTTGCGGCATTTTGGAGGCCCCAAGATAATGCAAAAAATTTGTCATGACGGGGATCGAACTTTGGACCATTTCTTCTCCCCTGTTTTTGAGACTTCTAGGGCCGTTCAGGAAAAATGGACCATGGTTCTATATTCCTCACATGAGAATCTACAAAAACCTAAAAGAACATTTAAAACAAAAAGGCTCCATGGTAACTGAAAACCCTGCTGTTTACTTTCCTTTGGTTCCAAAAAATTAATTTGGACGTGTTGTTTTTTGTTTCAGTAAAAATTCATATTTTGCCATACGAATAGGACTGTATTCGCTTCTATTATTCCTTTTTATCACATGTTCACGTTAATGAAAAGAAAACGAGGAATGAACTGAACAGATATATTCGTAAGGTCTGGAAAACCTCTGCCAAACTAAAGAATATTTGGCCTTTCTGTGAGCCATGTGGTTTATAAGTATGCTAATGTATGGCCTATAGAATGAGTACAAAGACCTTAGGAATAAGTCGCGCAAGCGCAAGAAAAGGGATGACTTGGGTGGGACGCGTTACCGCGTCACAATGTCCCACGAGGTGCGCAAAGTGGGACGCGTTACCGCGTCACGCTGTCGTCAACGTGTTAAAGGCAGCGATTACGATAAAGTGGGAGCGCATCGGGAAGCATATGCACCACACGAATCAGTTACTTGGCTGCCAGGGAAGCGAGGTGTGGCGCTTTCACGACGAAAGGTGCGCTGGTTGCTGAGCAGGACTTCGAAAGCACTCCGCCCCAAAAGCGATCCGCCCACTAGTTTAGTTGGTGATTTGGACGAGCTGCGTTGCCAGCAGCGGCACAACTGAAGCAACTCGATTGGAGCATGGTTGCATGCTGTGCGTCGTTCATACGTCCGCTTTCTGAGCTGTTACCTGTTCATGAGTGAAAACCAACGGCCAAAAAAGGGGGTCCCGTTTTGCGTTTTCTTGACGGATTTCTCCCTTTTTTCGCTACTGGCGTACCACTGAGCACCACCAGTCTCCTATAAACCCTTCTTGAATCTATCGTAATCATACTGCCTTCAACATAAGAACCCAAGAAGAACCCAAGAACACCCCGCCTTCAACATAAGAAGGAATTCGACCATCATTCTGACCCGTGATCTGGAAGTCGTGCAGAGAAGGGAACATTTTTGAACACATGATATCCGTTGTGAAGGCATGCACGATGGGATTAAAGCAAATACACGCTTGGACTGTGAAAACCTATGGAAGACCGCTGAAGACCATCCTCTACGCTGACGACATCGCCCTGATAGCGGATAGCAGAGAAGAACTTCAAGCCAAGGTGCAGAAATGGCAGAATTCCTGGCAGAAGGTGGGCTCCGGCTGAATGTCAAGAAGACCAAGTTCCTGAGCTCCGAAGAGGTATAAAGTCAATCGTAGACCGCCATGGTGAAAGCATCGGGGTGGAAGAATTTTCAGCTTGGAAGTGATATAGACTTCGCGACAGCGTGGGTTAGGCAGCAAAAGCACGGATAAAATGGGGATTCACAGGAGTGCGGTGCGACTGAAGGTGCTTCAAAATCTAAAGGGAGATGCTATGGGGCAGCAAGAGCTGGTCCAGTGGGCAGAACTATGAGGCACTGTTCGCAGCTTGCGCCATAGCCGAAAGAGCGCAAAACGAACGAATCTGCGGATCTGAGAAAGGAATCAAATTTTACTCATTCGCTCGGGCTACCACTCGTAAACAACTGCATGTTGAAAAAAATGAGCGTTAGCAGTTTTTCATTTTTTTTCTTACACTTCCAGTGTGTTGAGTATACGGTATACTGTACTAACCATATGCAATCTACGTGAGGCATTTTCTAGAATATCTCGTATATAACTGATCGTGAAGCAGAATAATCAGCGCTCTTTTTTTTCTAAGGGAAATATGTCACAAAGTGAATTAGGCGACACACTATAATGTAGATCCGTCTGAGATCACCTTACGGTAGAGCCATGTGTGCATATGTGAGCATTAGAATGGTTTTCATTTGGTATTTTATGGACACTAACCTTCTTTAACTATAACAAAACGCGTTGCGAATAGCATGCGTGCGTTATGAATTCGTCCGGGAGTCCACGTTGTCGCAGAGCGAAATCCAGATGGTAGTGCGAAATCCACTCTGGATCCTTTACCTCTCTAAGACTGACTCCAGATAACGGATAAATGGAGAGTCGCTTCCTCCTTCTCTCTTACAGTCCAAATTCAGTTGTCATTTTCTTCCACAAAATTCTTAAGTTTTTATAGAAGTCACCAAATTGTCTGATTCATGCATTTCTGTACGTCTAGCATCACTTTGTTGTTAACAGTGCCAACGGATGTGAAAGCCAATGCGAAAGGGCGCTCCGCATCGAGCAATGAGAGCGGCGGTGATCACAGGGTGTCCACTTCTTGACCAGTGGTGGGGTTTGTAACCAAGATAGGTACTCTTTTACTCGTCTCAATATGACAGCTACATGCGTTCATAAAACAATTTTATCTAATCACACAGCTCGCTGACCCGCTAGCTTCCGAAACTGCGGATATTCCAATGGTGATGTAACCAGTCAAGTCGGCGAAGCAAGAAATGTTGCTGGATAGAAGTCCTTCTTTTTCGGGACACGCGCCGTAAAATTTTTTTTTTGAAACATTACAGAACATCCTAACTCACTCGGATAATCAGATTTTGCTGTAACAAGACTCAAGAAGGGATATAACACTGGGAGCATCATCCCTGATATATGCCAAGGTTGGCTTCAATTGAAAGAATTTGTCCACGCTAGCTCAGAAGGACAATCGGCTAGAGGAGGATCGCAGTTTCTAGCTCGGTTTGAGACCCAATCATTTTGCCATATTTCGCTCACATCATTTCTGCCCCGTCTAAAATTTTGTCAAATATACAGGAGCGCAAATTGCTGAACCGTACACGCTCGCGAAACTTCCACGATTTTTCCACGTCTTTATTCGTCTACGTGATTTTTTTTTGTGAAATGCAGCATTTTTTCACTTCTGCGCTTTCATAGCACATCCGATGATAAGCGGGTTATCGAAATGGTGATGTCGTTCCGTTACCTTGAAAGTAATATGATTTGCATAGACAAGATATCGCCATTTGCGGTATCACTTGACAGTCACGATGCTGGAAAGCCTATGTGAACTGATCGGTTGTGGGAAGCCACCCACTTTCATCTCTAATCCATTCGGGGAATCTGCTGCGATTCGGTTATTGACTGCTATTTGACCACCTGCGTTACAAAAAGCTTTACAAGAACGCACCAAACCTTGGTCCCAAGCATAAGCTGAACACACGTTTCTTCCTCACAATTAAGCTTGAGATGATCTTGCGAGTGTTACCCCAGCAACGGGAACCATTCAGTTCGCGAGGTGGCAAGAATGTCACGGAAGCAGTTGGATGCGCGTTTGACTGTATCTCAAGTGCAGAGATTTGAAGCGTACGAAAGCCGCTCGATCAATCAACGATTATAGGCCGTGCATGAAACTGGTAGAGGAATACTACTTTGAAAGGCGAACATATTTTTATTGAGCAGTGATATTGTCGCTTACGATCACTATTCGCTCGAATGATTTACTCATCAAATCCTGAAATTCTGGAATTTCACTGATTTTTGGTCATTATATAGACTATTGCTACACTCACAAAAAACGCCCAACCTATTCAGATAGGTTCCCAGACTGCTTGAAAGACAAGCCCCTGGTTGTGCTATAGCTTGATTGAGGGGCGCGAGTCGCGCTAATAAGACGGTCGCGTTCACAGTAACTGGCTTGACAGCCGTCGTATTAATTACGGTGGAAGATTCGCTAAACAGCCTATTCAAGGACTAAGGCACTATCGCACCGGGAACGGGGTGGGGAGAAGCAGTAGGTGCTATCGTTTGTGTTCCCTACCGTATTCCTAACTGTTGCGGAGGGAGGAAGCTAGGGGATGCCGTTTCGCATTGGCTTTCACATCCGTTGGCACTGTTAACAACAAAGGGATGCTAGACGTACAGAAATGCATGAATCAGACAATTTGGTGACTTCTATAAATACTAAGGAATTTGTGAAGAAAATGACTGAATTGATTTTTAATAAGAAGTAGAAGCACGATGATCGATAGAAAAACTGATTCAGCAATGGAATCTTGCACAACTGAGAACATGCTATCGCAACTGTGTCACATTGTGGAAAAGAAGAACGAAGTGTAGCGATGACAAGCGAAATCAAATGTTGAAGGATACAAGTATGAAACCTAAAGTGGCAACAAAATTAGCGCCAGGTCCATCAAGCTTTCGTATAACTTTATGGTACACAAAGAACGAGAAATACGGGAGATACAGCATTCTTCTTGATATTATCTGACCCCGTCGTCAAAGACCAAGATTTGACCATTTTAATCGTATCGATTTCAGAAAGTGATCGGAGTAAAGCTACCAACGTAAAAGCCTAATTTGAAGAAATCAAGATAGCTTATGGATGCAACAAGAACAGAATAGCTTTCGAGTGGCCTCATCTATTAATGAGTCCGGCTTACGAGTCGATGGACTGAAGAACCCGAGATTCACCAGTAACTTTCAACCGCTCTGATCTCCGATCGCGGTAGTTGTCAAAGGCGGGAGGAGTGCCTATAAAAGGACGTTGCGATGCTCTGCTCCAGTCTCCAGCTCCAATGTCGTTAAAGTGAGTCGTCTCTGTCATCATCTCAGTGCTATTTCCCAATGCCAAGTTGCTGTTCCTCCAGATCCCTGATTCTGCTCGTGTTTGTGTTGCGAGTCTTCCCTTTCCCTGTTGGTCAAGATGACGGCAGCGGTATGGATTGCAAATGCCCGTGTCCAGAAGAACCGACGACCACCAGTCCTGCTCCGACCGCTGCCTTAGCACCTGCTCAAGCTTGTGGTAGTCAAACTGTGAGTAACATTTTTAGTTCACCAGCAAGAATCTCTTTTTAGCATCTTCGTGCTGTTGTTGCTGTGAGGAGGTGTACGAAGACCCAACAACCACAACTACTACAACGACCACCACCACTACTACTACGGAACCAACAACGACCCGTGAGTTCAGAAGAACTGCTGCATTCCCTAACAATCGAAGCACCTTGCTTTCAGCCGAACCGTGTGGATGCTGCTGCTGCTGCTGTGAAGTTTATGAAGACCCCACAACCACTACTACCACCACCACAACAACAACGACAACAACTGAGCCTCCGACCACCACCCAACCGCCGCCGCGATCGTGCTGCTGCTGTGGACGAAGAGGAAGCTGCTGCAGACCAGCACAGCAAGAATATTTGGAGGAACCCGCAAGATTTCCGGAAGTACGCTCACAATTTCTCATGAGTTTTGTGTAGATTATGATCGCTTTTTAGGAAGGCGTCATCTGTCCTGATGGATGGAGCCGCTACCAAGACTCGTGCTACTACATGGAGTCGGCCAAGATGGGTCTAATCGAGGCTGAGAGAGCATGCAATGAAAAGGGAGCTACGCTGTTCATCGCTGACTCCATTGAGGAATTTGTGAGTTGCTGAATGCAGCTGATGAGTTGTTTTAATTATAGTGTCACACATTTAGAACGAAGTAATGAAAGAGACACCCCCATACTTCTGGAGCTGGATTGGCCTTGGACAGAGCGAGACTGACTCATACCCGCGGTGGCAAGTTGTTCTACCAGACGGCCCGTGAGTGACAGCGACATATTGGAGCGCTACATTTCGCCAAGAGGTTCTTTTCAGGTCGCCTATGAGTGCGCCCTCCCGTCCGGAAGGCCATCATTTGGCGGTTACGAGGGACTGGATCCCGCACTGCTGTGAGTTATTGCTCAATTTTCAAACACATTGTGCTTTGGCATTCCTTCATTGCGTATTCCGGCATTGCTTTAGACGAGATAAGCCACTGAGAGCGGAATGCGGCTGAAGTAAAATGTTTGTGAATGTGCCTTTTTGAACCGTGGATTTCAGGAAATGGTTGATCCTGCCGTTCGCGTCGATGCCAACGGATGGTCTTCAGCTGCCACATGTGCCGCCTATTACAACATGAAATCCATTTCGGGCAGTTACCTCTACTTCTACCCATGTTCCTCGCTCTACCACTCTGTTTGCGAACGAAACACGACTCTCAGTAACCTATACTGACTCTCATCAAATCTTTCAGTGATGTATATATAGAAGCAGTCCGTTCTAGTGACTCGTTAAATAGTCTATTGTGTATGTTTATTATAGGAGAGATATTTATGCAAAGCGTAGAGTAGTGTGTACATATCAGACATAGGAAAATTTGCATCGTTGTTGGTTAAAGACATAGTCAATAAATTTGCAAATTCTGCCGACTTTTGGAAACGTCTTTCATCTCATCTGACGTGCTCGCCTCTCCCTTGCCGAGGTGGCTGCGCAAGATGACGATGTAGTGAGTGGAACGGCTCGAACGCCTGGAAAGGTCTGAGATTGTTTCTGCTTCGAGAACATCTTTTCGTGGCTGTTTGAGGACTGCTGCAATCACGGGTTCAGCGCGGAAGTGGACTTGCTTGAATGGAAGAGACCAAATTGGATGTATACATTTGGTGGATATACAGCGTCCAAGTAGTTGTTAGCGCTACTATTGGCGCCCTGTTGTATTTTGTTGAAATTCTCTTTCTTGGGTTCTGAAACGTTTCTCACAATTTTTGTCTTATCTGGTCATCACTGATTACCTCGGCTCTAATGGGCTGCTTTCTAATCGTACGATCGCACCTTTGATGCTGGCGCCAGTCGCAGGCTTAGCAATCTTTGTTGGTCGTTGCCACAATGCTCTCACTCTCAAGTCGTAGCCGTGACGTCGGACACTCAAAATCCATTGCTTTTCTTTCTAGATGGTTTTTTGTCTTTAGCAAGTGCTTCCTTACCCAATACAATTGCTTCCAGCCGCATCTCCTTCTCAGCATCCTCATTTCAGCAGTGTACGGCTGCCTTGCCTCTCAGGCGTTTCACCAGTTTTCAAATATAAATAGACATATTGAACTCCAGAAGAACATATACAGCGTACCCACCGAAAAAATTTGCGCACCGAGAATGCGATAGTAGAAACGTTCCAAGCAGGGTCAACCCTACGTTGTCACTAGTAACAACGGTCGTATCCGGTTGAGTTTACAGGAGGGGTCGTATTCGCTTCAGTTGCGTGAAATTATGGGTGAGTTTGTGGTGAGAGTAGAAGGCTGGGTGAGTTGGGAGCGCATGGGAGAGAAATTCCCCATTCCATCGTGCGCATATACCTCCTCTAGAAAATGAGGTTGTGGGAAGATAGGTAAAATTCGGGTTGGGTAAAAGTGGGGGTGGAATGCTGAAATAGAGGAAATTATAGGAAATTTTCGAAGGTTCCGGAGTAGCTATTTCCCATCCCACGTTCGACGGCATTTTTGGAGGAAAAAGTGGGCGGAGTTTCGTGGGTTGAGTGGTACCAGAATTAAATACTATAGATAGGATGATGGTGGGTCGAGGTGGTTCGAGGTGTCGAAAAGGGGGTCGTATCAAGTCCACCTTGGGGAGAGGGGGTCGTAAAATTTTTTGAAAAAGTAACAACGATAGGACCGACCCTGGTTCCGAGTCGTATCGACGTAGTCACCCCCATCCCCCCTCCCTGTGAGCGTTGGTGAGGCGATGTTCTCATCTTTGTATGCCACCGAAAGCTTGAAACGATGGACCACCTCCAAT
>MU894780.1:0-10564 GCA_036418205.1 Ostertagia ostertagi
CACAAAATAATGCCAGATGAGCGATGAAGGCGACGGCTCGATGGTGACGCGTTCCAGTTGAAAACAAAACAAGGAAAATGTGCTATTTTCTGAAGGCGTTCAACCCAAGCTCACGCAATAAATTCATGAGCAATTGGAAAATTCTAGGGTTTACAGTTCTTTTCTGCGGCCCTAACCACGCGCCAACAAAAGATCACCTACGCTGATCTAGGGCTCCCTCTCAAGAATGAAGTTCACGCTATAGGTCATGATCTCAAAACCAACATCCGACTTTCTGTAATCAGAAGCCCATTGAATTCAAAAGGAAAGATACGGCGTTGGCGCTTACCATGCCTAGGCTATTTTTTTAGTAGAGGTGTATTTAAAATGAGCAGACGCTTCATATAAATAACAGAAATAAGAAATCGAAAAATAGCCAAAGTGTTACTAATTATGGGGTAATCTATTGTTATCACAGACTATAAGTATGAATGGCTCGTATTTGTGGAGCTACGACTAGGAGTGTTTGGAAGGCTAGCATAAATAGCGTCTTTTTAGATCGGTCGGTTATTCATCAACATCACATTTTCAGTCGTTTGGATCAAAGTGGTCGTCTACAAAGGCTATCTAAGTCACCAGGTATTTGCCCTATGTGAACACCATTGTCTTCTCACCTGTTCTTCTTCTTATGATTTGGCCATGAACTTCACATATTCAAGGAATTGTGCCAAAGAAAGGAACTGGAGAGTTATTGGTGTCCAGCAATACGACGAAATTACGACTGTTCCCCAAGTGATGACCTGCACGGTACACAGAAAATGTGGTCCGTTTTGCTTTAAATTGACAAAAATTCGAGCGGGAGGCTGAGTGGGCCTGCGATTTCTGATGGAAACTAACTTAATATTTCGTTAAGGTATTACATCAATAAGGGCATATTGTCGAGTTCAATCATTTCTTGTGCATCGGAGTTCTTCCCTGTTCTGTTGGTTGCACACTGGCTAGCTTGTGGAGGAGCCGAAGAAAAAGCAGAAGACATCGAGCGACGCCGGCAGGTCAAGTTAATCAGTGTGAATTTTCAAAACTGTGCTGCATAGGAGAGGCATTGCGCAGGATAGGCATTTGTTTAGCGTTAGAAATCGCATGGGACTCTCAATATCGCAAGTGGCACGAGGACAAAACCTTGCGTCATAGGTTTCTCCCATTGCCAAGCGCATAGCGTCCGAGTAGTCTTCTAGCAAGGCATCTTATTCGACTAGAGTACTTTAAAGGAAGCGGTCACGCTGGCTTCCACGCTGGATTTGCTACCCTCGCGTTATCAATCGATAAGGTGTGAGGCAGTAATTGTTGGACGAGTGTAAGCCCATGGAAGATATGATACGATGAGATAAGAAGGTGCGGCTGCTTGATAAGAGGTGCACTCCAGAATGAAAACGGGACGATAACGATAACGGTATCATATCTAGCACGCTCTTATCGCACCCCTTTCCACATCGATAAGTCTTTGGTTTTTGCTGAACGGAAGTGGATTTCGGCGCCTTATCACTCCGTTGATAAGGCGCCACTGCCACTGAAACTTCACGTGTTGTAACACTGGGCAGGACCTCTATCCACTCCAATACATAGCTTTCCCTTATCGTTCCCATGAAAATTATCGTGACCACTTCCTTTAATATTGAGCTGCAGTTATACGAAGTGATACGCCTTTGACGCCTTTAACGACAATGGCCACACAGTGATGGGTGCCACTTTGAAATGTCCTTCTTTGTGCATCTAAAACATTTCTAGCACCCCAATAATCATTGGCAAGTTCCATAATATCCATTACTAGCACGGTTTACAGAGGAATGTTTATTAAGAACTAATTTATATAGAATTTTAGAATGTGCCATTTAGCTCGCCAGCATATTAATTGGGGTTTTGCATTATTAGGCTGAAGATTAATTACTAATCAGGACTTCTTCGTCTTCTCATAGCCTTCAGATATGGGAAGAGGGTTTGAAGTGTATCGAAAATTCTCTTGAGCACTTATAAACTTTCAATGTTTTGGCCTCCTTCCCTTTAAGACCCTTGTTCCCTTTCCAAATTTGGAATTCTTTTGAAAACAAAGAACAGTATGAAAGCCTAGAACTGTACCCGGCATACCGTTAAAGTCAAGAATTCTATAGAAAAACTACTTTAAGGGACAATTTTGCCCAATTTGTGCGCAATTGTGAGCGAGAGCTGCGCGCGCTGAAAAGAGGCGTGGTCCCAGGAGCAAAAGGTTAATGCGGAACACGGTTGTCATGTGTAGATATGTAGAGGATATTACAAAATGGTTCCGCTTCGCAGAAGGTTTCGTTCCGTTTACAGAAACATCTCATAACCACAATGACTTACAAAAAGCGAGTTCTGATTATGTGTTTTGAAGGGTATGTATAGTTTCAAAAATTATGCAAAAGTATACTGTGCATTGATCGGACCTTGCCACCGATTTGAAGCAACACCCCAGTTCAAACTTGTGGGGTCTTAATATTGATGCTGTGGATGTAGAGTTGACTGAAACGGGAAAGAAGCAAAGGACACCCTTTTCCTTCATGAAATGAGGAAGGAGCGGGGCCGAACGAAATCCTCTATTTGTCCTCCATTACTCCACTGACCCGGGCGTGTTTGAGTTACCCACCACATCGTAATCCACGTTGCGTATCATGGGCTGTGCACGAGGTGTCTCGTCCATAAGTTGACATCAGTCGCCACAAGTTCACTTTCCAAAGCGCGACTTTCAAGACGCTACAGCGGCACATCTATGATACTCGTGACCTACTTTGCGCAGAAGCATCGCAGAGTCGAAGAATCTAAACTGAGCACAGAAAAGCGTCGTCCTGTGTCGAGGTTGTTGCTCTAATACCTTCATTTTCAGATGCGTCAAGGGGTTCGAGCCACTAAGTAAGCGAGTTTTGAAGACATTTCTCCGAGTGACACCGCAAACTCTGCGGATAATGCTCCACCTCTTGTTATTAAGTGAGACCGTACTCATAATATGTTTCACAGCTAACAAGAATCCAACTGAAGACTTTTTATAAACTTGATATCCTCAGGAAGTCTTTGCTATGGTTTTTCTGGATTGCTGTGCCAGTCTCCTCTATCGCTTGTACAGTGAGATGGCTGGTGTACTTTTATTGGACAATAGGTGAGCAGATTTTTTTTTTTTCGATTATAATAATTTCACTGATGCTTTGCTTACAATTTCTTTCCTGCCCCCTTTAAAAGAATGGTGCTATTATGAACAGCAGCTAGGAGGTGTAATCTTGGAAATGGTCACCCCACATCGCCCATATCTGCATTTCTACTTCGAGAGACGGCAAGTCTTGGAGGCGGCAAAAGCGGGTCTCCTGAGGGAGTGAAACGCGATTTACAATAAACATTACCACATGCGCAAAGACTATCAACGCTGGTCAATAACGGTGTTGTGTTGTAGAGAAAACGAAGAGAACGCTTAAGAAGCAAAACGATTGGATTCCTCTTCTCCTGCTGGATTTCCGCGTTCCCGATGATTGCATGAGTCCGATTCGCACCAAATTACCGCGAGGATGCGCGACCGACATCAGCTGTTACTCGAAGAAAGAAGGGCCACAAGTACGCTACGATCACGGTTTTGCCCTAATGGTCGGGCCGCCGAAAGCGATTCGCGATTTGCATACAAGATATCGCTACGTAGCGGATCTCTGGATTCAAAAATTTGATCACCGTCCGACCCACGCGCGTACAGCTAACAATTTTCAAAATCGTTCAAGATCAACAACAGAGTTAGGGTGGAACGGCGCTCCGGTAGGGTAACTTGCCCGCTAGGCGGAAAATGCGGTTTTTTGGGACGGTCTCGTAGCATACTTGTAAAAAGAGAGATTTCGGAACAACGATTTGCGTCTGATGGACTGGAAAAACCTCGAGCTCTGTCAAACTGCGGCATCAAAAAGGTGACCAAGAAGCGTACAATAGCTCGGTTGTGAAATGCACTGCAAAACTTATTTACCAACCTAACACAAGGACCGTTTCCTGTATCTCATCGTGAGGCGCACTGTGAAGACCATTCCGTCGCGTTCGGTGTTTGAATGGTTTGTATCGGAACAATAGGAGAACAAAATTTGGAATTTTTGGTAGCACTGGGCACGAATCCTGAGGCTATAGAAGATTACCAAAGCAGCCTAAGGCCGCGATTTCACTATTTCACAGATTTTGATCACCTAATGGAAATTCACTGGCTTACGAACGATTACGTCTCACTTGTTGCCGACATCCTTCAACTCATCCTTTTCACTGTTGTGAGTTCTGTTGTTCCTCATTTTGATCATCCTGTTCAACCTGCTCCTGTTTTAGCTGTACATGTTCGCTAGAAGTCTGAGTAACGACAGGCTTATGCCACACACAAAGCTCATGCTAGAGGATGATATTTCTATTCTTGTTTTTGTTGCTGCGCGTCATTCATTGTCAAGTTTGTGAGCAGACTGGAGCCCATTTCAAATCTCCACGGAAGTAAACACATACATACTTTCACAATGAAGGAAGTTATTTCCAGATCTTGCAATCAGTTGGAAGTGGAATTTCAGCGGAAGGATGGGTTCACTACTACGAATGATGCAGTTATTGCAACCATTTGCTATGCTACAATTCAGGTTGGCAATGGTTCAAGTGGGAAGCGGTCAACAGAATCGTCCGAGAGTGGCATCACTGCGCGCGCGGCCGCTTATGCGATGTCGCAACGCGGCACCTTTCCGAAGGGCGCGGCAATTTTTAATTGACGCATCGGAGCCCACTAATAACTAAGAGGAACCGGATATCTAAAACAAATTTGAAACGTCACTACCTTCACTCTTCCATAAAAGGGCGAACAACGTTTGTTACCACGTTATTATCATAACAATTGAAAAAAAAAACTGAAAGAAGATGCCAAGAGAATTAAATTATCCGAGCAATTGAAACTTGAGTGAAAAACGGGGATGGTCGACCTTTGCCCCTTTACCATAATCAATGTCTGCTCTCAGAAACTCTCCTCTGCGTGGCACGAACGCGACCCACGACCAGTAGCGATGCTTCCGACGATTCTAGTGACATGCACCCGGTCGAGTGTTCATCAAATCAGGCATTTTCCTGTGTGTCAAAGAAATTTCTGCGTTGGCAGGCTTCTCAGTGGCTACAATACTTGTCTATGCGACGACTTCTGGCCTTGTCGGATCGCGATTGCCGAGCTACAAAGCGATTTCTCCCATTGGCTGCCGCAGGTACGAAGCAGCAACGAGAAAGTGTTCTACTTGGAGAATAATCGTTATCATCACCGTTTCTGGAGTAGTTGTGATTGGTGATTGAATTTCCTCTTCATGGATTCTTCCCCTTTTAGGAGGGTTGCTAATGGCTTGGATTCACTTCGGTATCACGTTCTTCGACACCTCTGCTGAATTCAAGTCCCAATGACTGACGAAACGTATCAAGTCAGCTGCTAAATAGCGAATATTCACGAATATCCATCTTTCGTCACGATGCGCCTACTATTGCTGACAAAGAGAATTCAGTTTCCGAAGACAAATGTTTCCTATGATTTTCACCCAGATCACTCCTGCATGACTGTTTGCGGTTCACTGTTACGGAGCTGCCTATTTGGAACTTCTACAAGGTCATACGATTCCATTCACGGATTACCTTCAGTGACGTGAACGCTTAAACTTTGAACTTCAGATACCTGAACATGGGCTTCTTCCAACTCGGTACACCTCGAGTGAGCATCAGTCATTCCCATCACCACGATGATGAAACACCCGAGGTTTGGAAGTAACGAGAAGCCTTCGGGTGTATTTAGATCCGTCCATAATTTTGAGAACCTTTGGTGTTTTTCGATTCAATTACTTATCTTATTTCTCTGATGTACTTATTCAGCATAGTATACATCACCATTATTACCAACATATAACCAATGCGAGGGTGGGTATTCAGTGTCTCTCTTGTAGAATTTCATAGAGTTCTGATCGAAGAAATATTGGATGTCGATTTTGACTTTATGGTGATTCAAGTGAGATTTCTTCTCCAGAAGGTGATTGAGAGAGGAGAGCGGATAGTCGTTCGTTGACGCAGGATTAGTGCTACAAGGCGGAGCTAAAAGAACTGACCGCCCGAGAGTCTCCAATTTTTTAGGAATTTTCTTAGCAAGGCGGGCTCGAACGACCTCAGAAAAAAATAGATTTTGTCTTCCTTTGCTTTCAAGTTGAAGGCGTTGCCATCAAGCTGTCAACGATTCTTCCCATCACTGACACTGGTATTAGTTGATGCCGGTCTTCAGCGCAAAGGCCCTCCCGTATTGCGCCAACGACTCAGGAAGTTCGAATTCAGAGGGAGTTGGGTTTGTACTGTCAGAACTCCCGAATCGTTTGAGCAAATCTACTGCGGCTCGTGGATTTGTTAGCACCCAGTCCACATCACCAATGAGTATTATAGATGGTCATCCGAAGGAACTATAGGAAACCTACAGGAACTTGATGATGTCGGATTGGGTTGAGAACTGATTCGGGACTACAATTTTCCTTCGATCAGAACTCTATGAAAGTCCACAAGAGAGGCACTGAATACCCACCCTCGCATTGGCGATATGTTGTTAATAATAATGATGTATACTATGCTGGATAAGTAGATCAGAGAAATAAGATAAGTAATAAATCGAAAAACACCAAAGGTTCTCAAAAATTGTGGACCGACCTAATATTTTGAGATTGTTAATCACAAATCCTCATACATTCAGAAACCGGGAAAAATGGAATGAGATTATTCAAGGAGAGAAGGGGTGTGGTGGCGAACGGTCCAAAGTGCGGCACAGTGAACACCTCAATGTATAATCTCGGTCATGACTCAAAATCAGTGTGAAATAAATGTGTGTATAAGCCTATCAAAGCAGAAGACGTCAACCTTGCCGCTGGTGGGTGAGGCGGGCACGTATAAGTTTCCACCGAACGGTAACCCGGTCTCTGAGGACTGCCTGGAAGCTGGTGAAGAAGTGAAGGTTACCAAAGAAGGCTATTGTGCACCGAGGTGGGTGGAGGCGGAACCCTGATTCCAAAAAAATCTTAAAATGTTACCGGAAGCCTGGGGAAGGGCAAATGGGATACGCAGCTAATTGAGCACTTACTCGTCGTAGACTTTCAGGATGCAGCTGCTCAAAAACTGGCTTGCATAGTTAGAAGGCATAGCATAGCATAGAACCACGGAATTAAGGACCTTCAAGCAACCCTTACAAACAGAATTTGATTGAGATAAATCGGTGAAAAAGCGTGACATCACTTAAGGTGCGGGCCTTCCAGTGTCACAGCCTTCTTCACTACTTTTTAACGCATCTAGCACCGCTTCGCTCTAAGCTTGTAGAGCCAAACTGATGATTATAAAGCACTATCATGAATCTTCCTTTATTTTTCCGTCGCCTCCATTATGACGGAACATTGGCGGTGTGTATACCAGTCCAAACGTTTGAAAAACGCATGTTTACTCGAGAATAACCTGGTAAAACTCGATACTGAGAAACGTTTAACATGAATTCCTTACAAACAATTTATTGCAGCAGTTCGATACTCTCAAATGAGCTCAATTCTATGAATGTCCCGTTGCCTTTCTGAAGAAGAAGTACGTGAACAAGTGCTGATTAACATCCACTTCATTAACCAATGAGGGTAGAGATGGCTGGAATAATGGTGTATGTTTCCTGCAACGCAAAGCGTGTGGCGCACGCGCTAGCATAGCATTGTGGAACCGTTTTGTTTGAACACAAACGCATAAATATACAGTAATACATGTGTGGCAGGCAAAGGGTGGTATCAAGACCCCTGAGGAAAATTCGAATCGCACAACTGACCCTGACTATAGCCATGTAAGCCTATAGACAGCGGTACCGCAATTGTCGCTACCAAGCATGAAACAGACTCCATGCTGACCAACTGGTAAAAAGGCGAATAGAAGACAAGAAAGATATCATGAGCTTAATAACAAAAAGAGCACCATGTCATTTCTTGAAGCAGCCAGAGAGAAGCAGTTGAAGGCTTCTGGAGAGCGCTCACCACGTTGGACAGTCTGGAGTGTATCCAGGCATTCTGAAGGCGTTCTCTGAACCGTGACGTTTCTGTAGGCCTTGGAAAAACGTTACAGCCTTCGCCTTACTTCGGTTATAGGAGTAACCATTGATCATGGCTTCAGGTGCCGCACCCCGAAAGCGGATGATATCGGAGCAGCCCGGCTGGCAAGAGCTTCTCAGAGTTCTGTAGAAAATTTCAGTGCTCCTGTGATTTATTTAGACGCTTCCCTTGACTGAAGGGATCATTTATTGGACGTGAGCACGACACGAATCTTATCTTTATATTATAACCAGATTAGTCCCCCGTCAACCGCCGGGACCTTCCTTTCCTGCGCAAGCTTTCTATCCTCCGCTATGGTCCCTTCCTCCTGTGACACCAACACCTCCTGGAAGTGACGCGTATGCAACACAATGGTGTTTCAAACAGTAGAAGGGACACAATCATGATATGACGGTAGATTTTTCGCTTCCCTTCCTCATCCTCCCTTCCTCTCTCCACTGCCCTCCAGCTGCCACTGCAGCACCATGTGGAATGAACGGAAGTGTGCTAAGCAGGTGTTTATATAGCCCTAAGAGTGTTATCACAACTATCCTGCTACAAAACATTGATATCTCAAATCCTGTAAGCTACCCGATTTGTTAGCGGTTTGTTTATCCCATGAGCTTCCTTCTCACTCACTTCATTTTGCGGACGGACACACATACATACACACACACACACACACACACACACACACATACAGATACACAAACCGACACACAAAGTTAGCGCTTTATAATATAGTAAGGATACTTGTGTCTGCTAAAAAGAAGGGTTTCCATGCTGATTTATGATGCGACCGCCAACAAAAACCTTTTGCTGATGAATTGACCAGTGAAACTTATCAGAAAGTGTAGTTCCTGTCGGTCTACCCATTCCCGGATTATACACGGCTGTGATTACCTTCTCATCAAACTGTGATACCTTACAATACCTTAGGACATCTCGAAATATGTGAAAATATACGGCGTGAAAGTTTCAGGTAACGAAGCGCTTTCAAAACGGCCCCAATATTGCTACGATGATGCATGCGGCCAACGTCATGTACAGAAAACGAATGGAAAGCGACTGCGAGGTTCGCATTTCATAACTGACGTGTCTATGAATGTTTTGAATGTCTTCCTCACAGAAGGCTGTCTTCCAAGCGTTATGATATCCATTCCCACAGCAAATTTGAAAATTCCATTGGAACCTTGCTTCAAAAGTCGCTACTCAGAATCCGCAATCTGCCCTATACGCACTTATTGAATGCCAATCCAAATTCGATTCTTCTATATTGCCTACAAAAACAGCTATCGCAATCACCAAAAAAATTTGGTCCTGAAACGCTCCTTTGCAGCCAGTGCGTCTGTCAGGAGGAGAATGCAATTCCTGGACGATTGAGATTCCCTTTTCTGAAGTTTCTTTCTGAGGTTTGCTAAAGGAAGTTCTTGGAGGCAAAGACCGCGACTGAAGGGCGGAGCGTTTGGATGACGTTATTGGAGCCATTATTCTGTGAAACCCCTTACCAGG
Organism: Ostertagia ostertagi; assembly: GCA_036418205.1. NCBI lineage: Eukaryota > Metazoa > Nematoda > Chromadorea > Rhabditida > Trichostrongylidae > Ostertagia > Ostertagia ostertagi. The sequence goes on from MU894780.1 coordinate 9,606, forward strand.
GAAGGTCTTTCCAGGAAATGCCCAGCTTTCTCGAAAACGGTTTTTTGCATGATATAGGGGTACATGCATGGAACACAGAACTGTAGTTCATTTTTCCTGAGCGGCCCTCTGAATACCAAAAAAGGAGCGAAGAAAAAATTCTTAAGGAACTGCCGTTCTAACCGCTTTGTTGTGACGTACATCGCACACAGCGTTGACCAGTGTCATATCAAGAGGATCTCGTTTACCGTAGATTGGTAACAAAGCTAAGATCGGACAAAATGATGCGGTTGTCCGTGCTGTGTGCTGAGGAAAGTGCCATGGTTTCTTAAGCGTTGTTAGCAGCTCACTTCCATGGTGGTGCGGATGGCTTCGAGAAGGGCTGAGAAATGGGTATAGGTCCTAGAGATTAACACTGAAACGGAAGTACTCCCCACAGGGCAATACGTTGCATTCTTTGAAGCCGATCTAGCTATCGGCTAGGCCCAGCCAGCAGCATGGCCAGGAACTCAACTTGCCATTATTCGAGAAGGAGGAGAACCTTTGTAGCGGCATAGTCATTTGCGTGATCTCTCGGCCATCACCAGCCTGGCTGTATACCATTGCCAACAATGGACAGGATTTTTCATTTCGTGAGTGTGATGACAAGGAATTCGCCTCCAAATTGTCTACCAATGAGCCTGACGGGCTACTGACCCATGGTCCAACTGTTCGAAGTTGGGACGAAATCTTAATTTTCCCTGAAACTTTCGGGCTAGGGGTTATTCGGCGTCCTGATTACGAATATTCTATTAGTTTTTAGCGTAAACGTCATTTGAATTCGCTATGACGCCATTGGGCGCTACAACGGCGCCGTTTTGGTGTCGCAACTTTCTCCACCAGTTTCTTAGTCAGTCTGGTGCTGTTGGCACTAACGATAGAAAGGACATAGGTCGACGCTGACGCTATTGTTTGCGAATTTTGAAACGCCAATACAAAAT
>MU894781.1:0-22335 GCA_036418205.1 Ostertagia ostertagi
GCGTAATAACTTGAGTAGCATTCAAATACTAAATGTGTATTAAACAATGTGAGACTTCAAAATTTTATTGCAAAAGACTCAAAACTTTCTACAAAAGAAATTGCAAAAATGTGTGTTTGCAAAAGTTTTGCAAAAGTTTAGGTCCTTTTTTGGCGAGCTTTCGGCGCTTAGCGCCTTTGTCGAGCCTGAAATGTAACAATTACCAAGCCTTGTTAGTCTGTGAAGCAGGAACTCTAAAAGAGCTAGAAAGTTTCAGAGTCTTTTGCAATAAAATTTTGAAGTCTCACATTGTTTAATACACATTTAGATCGACATGAGACTTCGGGACAGAACAATTCTAAAGCACAAGAGTCAAAGTTTATCCAAGTAAACTGGTAGTATGATATATGGGTCGAAAAGAGCTTTTTACAGATCACGCTGTATGGTCAAAATCTGGACGTAGGCTCAAGTGTGCAGGTGCAAATTGGAAACGTTCCTTGCAATGATGTCCTGGTGAGCACACTCTCTTCTAGATTTACTGCAGAAATCGTTTTGAAAGTATTTTTCTGGTGATTTTATCGTTCCCAACATTCATCCACATTCAGCGCAACTCAAGCTCATCGCTATCTTGTGTCATCTCCCGCGCAACCGCACCATCAAAACTGGCCGAAGTCATCGTATCCATCGACAACGCCACTATGAAGGTGCCAGGATCGTTTGAGTTTCGCCCCGATCCGACCGTGGCGTCCGTCTACCCGCTTGTCAGCTTTAAATCCGGTGGAAGAATGGTTACAGTTGAGGTGGGCGGTTCAGTCCCTATTCATAGGATCTCTAAATTTAACAAATGAATGATATGTGGTGGGTCTTTAGGGTACGAATTTCGATGCGGTGCTGACGGCCCGTATGTTCTTTGTGTCGTCCACTTCACCTCCGTTTGAGATCGTCTCGAAGCTGTCCAATTGCCAGATCCAGAACGCAACATTCATGTTCTGCCTCACACCGCAGTTGCTTGCTGGACCACACTCCAGGTCATCCTACTCGAAGGTTTGTGAATTAGTCATCCGAATTTGAGTGATCGAATTATTGTGAGATTTGTGAAAATAAGGTTCCGTAGCGATTAGGGTGCCCCTCCCCTTTCGTGTGGCGAACATCCTTCATGGCAACAGACGCTTAGTATGTCCTAGGCCACTTCTCTTAGCAGAGGTCAACTGGGAACTGCTGATTCCATGGAACGCTTCCTTACGCTAAGTATGTACGAGGCTAAATTTCTTGGCTTAGAAGGCTGTAAAGGATTAGTGCACCAGTGAGAAGCTAGGGTAGAATGGCGAGCAGGCTCATATCCTCGGCATAGCTAAAACCGTTCTGTAGTTTAGATCTGCGCTCCAGACACCACGTCCGCCCCGTACACACGCAATCAGCTTCACAACTTCCTGAAACAATCCCGGAACAGCTCTTTATCCGTCAACTACGACGGCTGTTGGTATTTTTTAAACCCCAATTGAACGGTGGGTATCACAGATTAGCTTGACGACTTAGCGTCGCTTATCGTGATACATTCCCGATTTCAAACTTCTGCGCGAAATGAGCAGGCCGTCTGTCTACCTACTGCGTCGCTAATACGCCTGCGGGCCCGTTCGGCAAAAAATAGAAGTACTTCGAGTGTAAGTGGAAATGGCCCACCTAAGTTCTATTGACAGTCCGGCGAAGTGAATGCTCTAAATAGCAACTACGATCCCGTGAGAGGCAAATGCATGCGCGTACTGAATTAGCTCACGCTGAATTCTTATAATTTGCATGTCCTGAGACATCCAAAGATATTCGTAATTATTTTATGGCTTTCAATAGTATCATGGGCAGTACCAAGTAGTTTTCTTCTCTTTCTCTTGATATCCTTTCCACTTCATCAGTCTCAAGTGAGATTTGTCTAAGCGCTTAAAGGAAGTAGGTACGGAAAGGAATTTTCACATCTGCGGAGAACCTGCTCCCCACAGAGCAATTAGCAGGCCGCCAAGGAAGCGATGTGTGGCGCTTCCACTGCGAACAGTGCTGTGGTTGCTGAGCAGGACCATTGCGCCCTTCCGCCCCATGCGCCGCCCCGCCCACTGGTTTTGTTGGATAACTCGATTGCTGTTGGCTTTTTTCAATGTTATGATCTTTTTCCTTAAGTCTATTCGGCGTATCTTCATCTTGCCCGATTGTTGATGTCCTATCAATTCGTATTACTATCTATCGTGTGTGTGCATATGGGCAGCGTGTATCCGGTTAACACGTCGCGCACAACCCATCTTGTCTACCGTCGACGCATTGCCATGGAGTGCAAAATGAAAGGGCAATCAAAGGGGCACTATTTTGCTTATTTTTGACGGATTTCTTTGCTTTTTTCGCCACTGATGTACTATTGAGGACCCCCTCGTCCCCTCCAAACCACATTTAAACCTAGCGTAACCGCTGCCTTTAATAAAATAATGTATTGAAAATAGCGCCGTTTTGTGGGCTTGACACTGCCGGAAACGCTTATGTTCCATGTTACGCCAGCTGGATGATTCATAGGGCTATGGTCCGCGTTTCTCCCCAAGCTGACCACACATTATTTTTTTTTTTTGCTAGACTTTGAACTTCTCTGGAGCTGCTCGTCAATAAAAAATCGGATAGCCCTTCCAGATTTCCTTTGGGATTTGCGATGGACAATGTGACGTTGGTTCGTAATCTCGGTCATCGGATTCAGATGCGAATCGTTCCCGATCCCCAATTCGCTCCTTTCAAAGGTGAGCTAGTTCTGTCATCTTTGCGTCTCCATAAGCACTCATTTGCCTACGTCATTTGCCAAAAGGCGGTTCACGTAAGTGCATGCAAATTTGCGTTGCAAATTTGCAAAGGAAATAGGGCAGCCCGTGGTGGCTAATTTGTGGCACGCATTACCGGTCGCAAATGGAATGTTCTTTTTGTGGGAAAATGCTTACTGAACTGATTAGCGGAGGACCAGAAAAAGGGACATGCATGCCTAGTTTTTGGATAACCTAACACACCAAATAAGGCAGGAGAGTTTTTGAGGCCTGTTTCGTGGAACTTTTGGTGGCCAATAAACTTGACGTGTCCCCAAAGAATGTGGGCCAAAGAAGTCCTGCCGCTTAATTGCAGTTGCACGTAAACAAATCGGTTGGCAGACCAGCTCGCCATGAAGTACATGTAGAAGCAGATCTATCTCTACAGCTAGGCTGAGCAGCTCGAGCTTATCACAGTTGCGTGTATTGTCAGGAGGTTCGAAGCAGGCCGCCCAATCGGGAGCTACTGGTTCCGACGACACCGTCGTGCCACACGCCACAATAACGATGGATTAGGACGTAAAGAGCTACTTCAGGATACCCCACGGGTTTAATTAGTGACGGCCATGGGAGCAAGCAAATGTCACTACACTTTCGGGAGCGCCCTAATCATTTGAAGGGGAGACAGGGAGTAGAGGACGTATCATGGAACGCTGGCCGTGCAATGACTATTAAGAGCGGGTCTGTCACGTACGATGAGATAAGCGGGAGCATCTCAAGGCAACCTAGTCCCCTCTTTTTCATCAGCCATTAAGTTACGGCAATATCCGGTACAGCGGAAATCCTCACTTTCCTCCGCAGATCGTCTCAAAATCGTTATGAATTCAGCTATCACTGCAGTGATCAGGAGTAAAATGAAAGTATTGCTCGTTCCACAAAGATCGTCGATCATTACACTCATTGTATGAACTGAGCAGAAATATTGCCATAAGATGCATTGTCAACTTTGTCTAGGAATTTTGAAAATTTAATTTTAGTTTTAAAAATTTAAGATTTCCAATCGATTGATAAGTTACTTGTACAGCTATGTACTACACAGCATTCGCTTCAGGAATCCGCATACATCAAGGAGATCAGCCTCTGATCCTTGACGGAAGTCACCTGAACGAGGCCGCTGAACCTCAGGACTACAAGGTATAATTAAAGAAACTTAAGAACTATAGAATGCTCACATTACTTGTTTTTTTTCTAGATTTTCGTCGGTTCGGAGAGATGCTATGTGACTTTGGTCGACTCGAGGCAGTTGGTGTGTAATGGACCTACAGCTCAACCGGAGCCCACGGATGAACGTGGTAAGGTTCAGTGGATATACTCGATTAGATTGAAGAAATAATCTCTTTGCAAACAGTGTAATAACTGGGTCCGCAAATGCAGAGCGTTGCCTCATTCTTGACTCGAAAACCTGTGAAAAGAACGCAGGGCGAGGGTGCGACCACCCATCAGTTGAAACTGTTTGCGTCTGCGTCTCGGTCGTTTACCGCGCTCTTTTATCTCGCCACCCAATTTTTCTTCCTCGTAGGCTTCCTCCACCCAAAGAGAAGGCCCTTACGCTTTCAAAGTTTTTCCTTTTTTCCTCTCAATCAGCGATCCACTTCGCACCACCCATTTATTCTGGAGGTCAATAAGTACTTATTCAGCCGTGGGAAGTGTCTTTAAAGCCACGGGTCGGGGTGAGGTAGCAAGGAGAGAGTCCTTCCCAGAGTGAGGAAGAGGGGTCCCAAGCCTTCAAGCTGCGACACTGCTGCGACAAAAATGCGCGGCAAGGCACAAAAGGCCTTCTCTGTTGTGCCATCCTTACAAATCGCGACAGGCATGGCGTTGCGCACTCTCGCGTACGACGTATTTTCTCGCGTTTTCCCTCTCCTCGCAGCGCTGTGTCTCTCCGTCATACTACGGCCGACCTCACAAGGGAAATTTCAGTGTTTTCTATGGTGCTTTTGCTTTTTCTTTCACCCTTGTTCCTCATCGCATTACTAGTCTAACTTTCGAACAAAACAACACAACAGTCCGATCCATTTGCGTGGAGCTTAGGACTTCGGCTATTCCTACATTTCAAGGTCAACCGATTGTCGGTGGTCTACCACTGGTCTCCGTTACCGTTGGACGACTTCGAACAGAGCTGGGGCTCATCGAATATGTGGATCCAATTGCCACTCTTCGCCTATGGGTTCTGGTTAGTTTTATTACCAGCTTGTCCTAACTGCATGACCTCGGTGTTCTTCAACTCCTATATTTCCAGGTTGTGACAGCCCTTGCAGCGTTGTGCTCCTTGTTAGTGCTGCTCGCGTTCCTTTGGAAGAAACGTCGAGCGGAACGCGAACGCGACTACAGGAAAATACAGATGCAAATGGAGCATCTTGAGAGCAACGTGCGGAAAGAGTGCAAGCAGGTGAGAGTGAATCTCTGCAATTCATCGAGCTCTTTCAATACGAAATTTGAAATGAGCACGTTTCAGGCTTTCGCTGAGCTGCAAACCTCTATGGAAAGCTGTGGAGACGATGACTATGAAGGTATGTTTACCTCTGACCCGCTTCTTTTCTGAAACAAAGGAAGGGAGGTGGCGCCTGCCATTCGAGGGATGCACGCGTCGGATACGGACCTTCCATCTTTTAGTAATTTAGTGGTGCTTATCATATTCATGGAGCAAAGATCTAATTCTAACAAGATCTCAATAATGACAAGGATAAGCTAGGATACAAGATCTTATATCCATTGAAATGAACATAACGTAGCAGTATAATTACTAAAGGTCAAAGTTAACCGGCGGTTGTAAAATTTCACAATTCTACAGCCTTATTCCATCTAACACTAGGGGTGGTCACCTCAAATTGTCATTTCCCAGGCCGAAAACCTTCCATCAGGCGTACCTTTTTCACGGTTAGGGCAGGTCTTGCATATTTACGTTATAGCAAATCCAATTGCTTTCCGAGCTCTCGGGCGTCCTTCAGACGCTCAATAGCAAAACTCGTAACTAAGGCATAAAAGGCATAATCGGCAACACTTCTCCACTGATTGACTTGTTTATATTTACCTCAGCTTCTCGTTGATGTTATAGTTTTATTGCGTATTTTCCTTTCTAACGTTGTCTTACACAGCGTATTGAATAAATAAATAAATAAATAAATAAAGTAAATAAATAAATTCGTTGCGTGGGCATAGACCCCCCTCTGGGATTGCCTCTTTAGTCTCTTATGGAAGTGCAAGATTCAGCTCTTTGTCCCAAGCCATTAGACGGCCTACTACCTATGGTCATGTGGTTTTTTTTGTTTTCAAGGATCACGCACGACATAGGTTTTGAAAGAGTTAAGGAATTCATTATCAAGATAGCTGTCAGCCAGCTCATAGGGTTGGAATATATGAGATACAGAATTTTCGAGAAAGTTTGAAAGAATTCCTATAACTTTGCCTGACCAAAAAAAAAATTAAAAACATCTGAAGGATAGGCAATTTTTCAGGTACCGATGTCACAACGTTACTCGAGTTTATACACCGTCTTTTGTGGGAGGATAATGGCTGGACACATTCACCGTCACTCTATGCGTCCACTCTGCCAGTTACTCTAGCCCAGTTTGATGCCTTACTAAGCTGTAAACAGTTTGTGTTTTCGGTAAGTAATTGGTCTGGTTTGGGTCTTCATAGTTTATGCTCTGGTCGAAGCTGGCATATTCACCATTTCAAACGATTCGGAATTCGCAATAGCATAGGCGCGGGGTCATTCAGCTCAAATATCGAGCAGTGGGAGTCATGACTTGTTTGCGAAGAAGAGGGAGGGAGACCGCAAGAACATCAGAAAAATGGTTAACCCATTTTATAATGGCAGTTTAACGAAACAAAGGAACGAGTAGGATGGCAGCAAAAAGTCAGTTGCACTCCAAGAAGAGGGCGGCGGGTAAGCGAGCGAGAGCATTAAGGGCCACAGCAAGCGCAGAACATTCATCCATGCGTTCGCAACAGCAGGAGTTCTTTCTTGCTCGTGGTACAATTCCGTAACTCACATCGTGTTTGTCAGCCGCTTGAGTCACGAAAGCAGTACTTTTCCGTTTTACGGACCTTGTTCACGAAAAGAATTGTTCAAACTATCCTAATCGCGAAATGTACTCCCTCGAGCTTCACAAGAATGTTGGGTTATGGGCAAAACTCTGCGCCCGCGAAAAAATCGTTTACTGGGTGCACCTCTCTTTCTCCTGCAGAATATGTTATCCCTTTGGACCATCGTCCGCTTACTTATCGCGGCTTCAAGTCACCAAAAACATCGAGGTAACGCGTTTAGCGGCCCAGAAATCCAGAAAAAATATCCTCAAACTTCGTTATTGCTACGAATTTGGAGAGGAAGTTGTGACAGCAGCATTTTTTTGATTGCTGTTAAATCTTTCTACCATTCAGATCGTGGAAACGGCGGAGTCAGAATCGGGTATGTCATTGAGCGAGAGGTCGATGCTCTCCTCACTGTTGATCGCCGTACTGTTACGCAACTTCCAGTACTGTACCGATGTCGTGTTATCGCTTCTGAGGGCTCATATCGCCAAAAGTGTTCATGTCAGTCTTATCATTATTGTTATTTTGTTATTTTTCCAGGATTTTCCACTACTCTGATAACCATTCTATTTTTTTAAATGATGGATAGTAAGCTGTTTCCTTCTTTTACGAATAGCTTTTCACAAAAAATGGTGTCTCGAATCCACTGGGTTTACAGACTCGTTTACCTGAGCAGAGTAACGGAGTGGTGGAATTGTGAGCTAAGGTAAGTTCTGCCTAGCCAACCAACTGTTGGCCCCTCCTGATCATTTGGTACTGGAACACTTTGTAGAATAAGACATGGGGAGTGTCTCGACATCGACTGACTCTTTCGAGTCGTTGTATCACCAGAATCGCACTCATATATACCGACGATTTCCAGTAGTGCTTGTCGTCGCCTATATCGTGATTCACATCCCTCGACGCTATGGCGATGTTCTAGTTCAACGCCCCTCCTCAACGATATGGGGTCATATGGACTGTAGGGAAGTAGAGTGTGTGCTCTCGGCTGGGATGTGGGCTTTCTCATTACGATATATTATATAATCATTCCTTGCTCCGGTACTAAAAAAATTCCACGATAAGGTCGGATGTCGAAGAAGGAGAAAGTAGCAGTGGAAAGACAGGCAAACTCCTAAGGGTGCGGACCGACACAAAATTCGCAGCGAAGGATATGCCCCGGCGATCTAGCATGGCCATTCCGCGCCGCTATCGACGCGGCACGCCCACCGACTGGCTAACTACTCGCCGCAGGACGTTCAGTAGAGGGAGCTTTAACGTTGAAGGAGCAACACTGCCGATGGGCAGGGAAGGGTCCCATCTTGGGTCCTATTCTTCTTATTGGTTTTTTCTTCATCCCTGCATCACTGATTCCCTGTACCTTGATCTACTGGGCTGCCTTCTAATTGTCTAATTGTCTGTCATAACATTGTCTTTATGTTCCTCGCAGTGTTACTTGTTTGTTTGCCGCACAAAAGTAACAACCCGCTGGACTCCCTGCACAGAGGTCGATTGCATGGCGCATTTCACAAATCTTGAAGCATAAGGCACAGCATTCAACTAATGAACCCTTTGTGATATGTGCCACGCATTATATTACGTACAATAGGATTGGTTGTGGCGTTTGAATGCGATTTGACCTATGTAAAGACTTTCCGAGCCGGCCAGGCCTGTACGGCGTGTCCTAACCAGGATTCGATTCCCGTGTGTTGTGATCACCACCGCCTCTCACCGTATGAGGTAAGCAAACCAGCCCTTTTGGCGTTTCTGCTGGGGCCGTATGCTGAATGTTGGGGAGGGGATGGGGTCCCCGAGGTCGACGGACTACTTCAACTCGGTCGGTACGGTAGGAGAGTGATGACGAAGTGGTGCAGCTAGGTCCAGCAGCTCCGCCAAAAGGGCTGGTTTGCTTACCCCAGGACTAAGCCTTGAAGAGTGGCGAGAGAGCAGGTCCGTCCTCTCTTTAAGGCTTAGTCCTGAGGTAAGCATCAAATGAGGCGATTTTAGACGTGGGGCGAGTTGAGGTAGTCATCGACCGTCGGGGGCCCCATCCCATCTCCAACACTCAGCATACGGCCCAGCAGAAACGCCAAAAGGGCTGGTTTGCATACGTCTCACCGTATCCCTTCAGCCCAAGAGAGATTATTCAACGGCAAATATACCCCTTTTCCTGGCTTTTCATCAATATTTGTAGTTATGAATTTTGGAAATTCTTCGAATGTCTGCGATTTCTATAAATTGTAGGCCGGCACTAGTGATATGCTGTTTCGCAAAAGCGACAGCGTTGTGGAGAAAATGGTGTCGAAATGGTTGGCGATTTGTCTCTATGATTCGATATCCCAATATCAAGCACATAAGTACAGCACTTTATTCAAGGTCGGTAATTTTATCATTTGCTGGTTAATGACTGGCCTGCAGTTGCTGCTTTCAGGCCTTAAAATACCAAACTGAAAGAGGTCCTGTGGATGCTGTCACTGGAAATGCTCGATACACGATTAATGAGGCAAAACTGCTGCGGAGACGTCGACCCTTCTTCTCAGTGGTAACATTCGATCCATAGTTAGAATAATTCCTTGAAATTTCATTTTCGCTTTGAAAACTGCTTTCTTCCAGACTGCCTGTGATGACACTTGAAACGTTGCGTCCTTCAACCTGTGCGAGCCATTGCCCTGTGACACGATCTTTCAGCTTGAGCAAAGATTTCTCAGATCACATCTATAAACGAACCCTCATAGTCCCGACCGAGAACGAGCGGGTAATTGAGTCGTTTGGGTGGCGTTTCCTCAATATACTTTACAAATGATTAAAGAAAATTCCAACAAAAAAAGGATGGCGAAAGGCGGAGAAAATTATTTATTGTGGCGACAGCAAACTTCCTGAGGGTCCGACTGACCCGCAATTTGCAAAATTTGAATCAGCATGGTCCAACATCTTGCGCAAGTTGGCGCAACCACCGCCTCGACTGTCCTCATCCACTTCGTCGCAGGCTATTCACGGGAACTGATTAATGCAGCAGAGCGTGTAGCGTAAGCCAACGATGAAGTCGCTCAGTGTCGAAATCAACGGGCAAGGAAGGGGTCCCATTTCTCGGATTCTGGGCCGTTTCTCATGGTTTTTCCTTTTTATTGTACCTTTCACCACTCTTAACTTAGTTTGAAGTAAGTTATTTTTTTATCGTGAACTCTGCCTTTAAGTTACTGGTCGGTTTCGATTTGGGTGTATTGAAGTGAATTTCTCAAATGTTTACAAGTCATTCAGTGACGTTCACAGTTTATTGCTATATGCGATTTGACGATCCTTCATCTTTCACATTTTGGGCGCCATTCTGCGCGGACTAAGTATACAATGTAGCCTAACTTTCTGCAGACATAGGAATCACCAGCAGGTTCTTTAACGCATTGTGAATCCTAACTCTGAAATCTGTTAGGCGAAGAGCTGCAGTGAAAAGAAGCTGAAACTAAATTCTACACATACTGCATTCCAATAGAGAAAAATACTACACTCTCCAAAAACGGTGTTTAGTAACGAGAAAGGTCGCGATGATTTAAACGATTACGAGTGGTCCACTACACGTCATCTGCGGAAAGGCTACCATAAGTAATAGCCTGAGTGGATATTGCGGACGAACCCGTATCCCCATGGGGGATCGATACGGAAAGGTGAGGAAGGTAACGGCGCTGTTCATAACGTGCACCATCCATGAAAAATCGATTGAAACGCACAATATCAGCCCTGGACGGACCGTTGCACCCCTTTCACTCGGAGCTGGTGGCTATGCCAAGGGACGGCGTCAAAGTCCTCACGCGTGAACTGAATTAGGTCACCGCGCGAGACATCGCCTGCGTTTTTGCAGTTGGAAACATGACAATGTATCAAGTTTTGGGCCCGCCTCTTCAGGCGATCGATACAATCCTTTTTTGTTCCGTCTGTATAGTCCCCATTTCAGCACGTTGTTTTATTCTAAGATTTGATGCTCCCACGCAAGGTAGCCACGTTTTAAACTGTACAGGACCTGCGCACCGGTGCCCGCCGCGTGCGGTGACACCTACTCGCGTGCGCTCGCGGCTTCGCGACCTCCTGTCATCCCATTCCGCGATGTGAGAGCACCCGTTGTTTCATCCGCGCCTATTACGCCACGCCCCAAGAACTGCCAACCGTCTCATTGGTACTGGTGCGTCGACTGCAGCCCTTGTATCCCATTACATTAAGCAGCAACTAGGGTAAATACTGAAGCCCGCCGAAGATGTTTCACCTCTCACCGACGATGTCCTTTTCTGCAAATGAGTTAATCCTTGTATTTAGCGTAAACAAATTTGATCCGGAACAATTTTCCCAGAGCCTGATTAATTTCAGAGTTACTAGTGCCCAACACCTAGACGGTTAATTGATGTCACTGTCAGGACCATGTCCCTTCATCGAAGAAAGGTCCCTACAAACTCACCTACTCCTGTCTCACTAGGCATCTCCAACCAATTCGTATCGGATGGTTCCACAGAGAGTTCAACAGGTTATCGAGGTAGGTTCTTCTGCATGAATAGCCTATAAAAGGTAATGTTGACCTGCTGCAGACTCGTTGGCCGATTCTGGTAAGTCGTCATGGTCGTCGTTGGATCGGTCGTCTCCTGTCTATCCGCCGAGTCGTTTCTGCCACTTGTCCAGTCCATCGCGAACGCTGACAATGGAAAAACGAAAGAAAATCGACGAAAGTATCCCGAAATCAATTCCAGAAGTGTACCTCACCCGTCTTCTAACCAGGTAATCATTGGCAATATCTTCGAATTTTTTTTGATCGATTCCGCATCTTCGCAAACACCAAACTTCTTTCCCACTTTACGTTTTGGAGCTCATTAAAGGGCAAGTTACGGTGGAGGGCACAATTGGCCAGTATAGTGAAAGAAAATAATGCAGTGGAATGATGGAGAACCTGACATCAACCAGTCTCGGGAGATCTTGGGATAGGCCACGCATTTCGCTACATCTCAGACCATAATAGTATTTGAGCACTTGGTTGACCTGTGGATAGTTGGTAGCAGCTATGCGGTGAGCATTCTGTCCTCTGTTTAGTACCCCGTGACGAATTGACCTCGTTGACCAGCCTTGGAGGGATAAAAGGTTCGGTGAGAATGAGCGGATTTCACAATTGACCAATTCCTGAAGTAGGGAAAGCTCGACAGATCTTCAGATTCGATTAGAGATTGGATGCCCTGACGGTGCGCGTAAAAAAGTGGCGCCATTTATCACTGCGCCACCTTCGCCCTTTCTGATAGAAGGATAGAAAAAATTGAAACAATAGAAAACTTGAAAATTCAACCCTTAGGTTTTAATGAACATTTATGGCCTTTTCGGAAATTTATCTTCATCCTATGGGTGATTAGTGTTGCTCATTTTGCAAATGTCATTATTTTACAAGCACTTGAGTGGATTTCCGTATTGATTTTCAAGACATTTCTTTGCAGTAAAGGTACCGTGCAGAAGTATATCGAAGATTTTCTGGAATCAATAATGTTCCTCGAATGCTCTACATATCCGCCGATACTGAAACGTGTCTTCGACTTATTGGAGGAGGAAGCAACTCGAAACAGGGTGAGCATTCTTGCAGGACGACTGGAGTGTGGAAAGCATAATATTTTCCGCTATAGAGAGGACAATATCCATGCAGGCATGAAGTCGAAAAAATAATTTATCTAGGCTGAGAGACAGAGCACCCATAAGGGTGCGCTCTAACACGCAATTCGCATCGAATGATATGCCTCCTCGCGATCTAACATGGCCTTCTCTTTGGCGCAGTTGGCGGGAACGCCCACCGACTATCTAATCACTCGCCGCAGGTCTATACGTGGCGAGTGATTAGATAGCAGAGAGAGCGTAGTGTTGAAGAGGGCACAGCGATGAGAGTCGCATCAATGCGCAAATCAACGGGCAAGGAAGGGGTCCCATTTCTCGGGTTCGGGCCGTTTCACATGGTTTCTTCCTTCATCCTGCTCCACTGACTACTTCTACCCTTATTTCCGATGAGCTTACTTTTCATTATCCTGCTTTTAAGCATTTTTCCATGTCGGGTTATTGGAGGGCATGTCCCACATTGGCTCACACCCACAACAAAAGAGACCTTGCTAAGATTTTATAGGCGTTCACTTGTGAAGCATACCACGCTGTGGTAAATTGAGGAGACTATGACTGAATTTACTCATATCTTAGACTTTATTCTGCAAGAGTACTCCATATTTGAGCGGTCAAAAATAAGCTTCTAATAGGGAGGTAAATTCTTTCGAGGATGTCCCGCACATCCAGCTTCTGTTCAGAATTTAAAAGCACGGGTCGAGATCAAATGGTGTGTATTTTATTCGAAAAATATTTATTATATGCAATAAGGAACGTCAACGGCGAGGAAAGCAAAAAGCATTATAGAGAGCGTTGTCCTTGTTGTAGTCTATAATGGAGAGACACAGTGCTGCGAGGAGAGGGAGAATGCGAGAGTGTACGCTGTATGAGAGAGGGCGCTGAAACTACGTATTTCGCCATATGGTAAGGGTGACAGCACGGCAGCGCGTCAAGGCAAGGCCTGACCACCATTGCCTCCCATTTGTGGTCGCGTCCACTCTCTACCTCACTTAGGAGAGATGATTCTAGCACCTAATCCCGCCCGAATTTAAAGTGATATTTGATCATCTTTCAAATTTCGAGTCATCAGTGAAGCTAGTACGATTTATAGTAGAAAGAAAAACCATTATAAACAAAAAATAATAGATACGGTTCGTTTCGCTCCTTCCTCAGACGAACCTTATTATTTCGTCAATCCCCGGAGCTCATCAGTGAGTTGGGATTGGCGAAATAAAGACACAGGGGAAAGACGAATAAACCTTGATGTGACGTACTTTCATGCAGAGGAGCATGCAATGAAATGAATTGTATATTGACTAAATGAATGAAAAAATAAGTGGGTGTTTGTAATTGTTCCACTAACAATTAGATAGCACTTTAGTGACGAAGTATTCCTTCCACTAACTTACTAATATTTTTATAATTATTAGCAATTGAAAATTTGTAACATATAAACTTATTTTTATAAATGCACTTAACTATATTAGTTATAATAAAGTTCTCATGGTAACCATTTCCTAGTAACACTCTTATGAATTCTGTTAGTTTATCAGTAAAGGTGTCAAAAACGGAACAAGTGTTAGCTATTCTAAGTGTTTCAGTGTATATGACGGAGCCTTTATTGTTTATGGAGATATTTGTGTCATTGTGTGGGAATCTGATGACCTTGAACTGAAAATCATCTGTTTTGTTATACAATCTAGTTACAACTCTGTCATTTATTATACTAATTGTTAGATCCAGATAATTACTAGATGTATTCACTGAATATGAATGTTTTTGGTGTCATATATACAGTGGGGCAAAATTACTGGTGCACCAATATTTTGCTGGCATTTCGAGACTAGCTTTCAGAAATCGATTCTAATCACGAATATTATTTGTAGAAAAGATGACAATTCAAAACGTATTAACAGTTCTCAAAATGATCGCCTCTAGCCTTTACACAGTTCTCTGAGCATTTGGCATACGCATGCCATGTGGCACGCAGGTATTTTTCATCAATTTTGTCCCAGGATTCCAAAAGCGCCGTCATGAGAAGGTTCAAATTTCGGTAATTGATAGGGCAGACTTTTTCCATACTTGGAAATATATCGGTCTTTCCGAAGAATTGGAGAACCATTCGTCATAATTGGTGGAGTTGAGGGTTTGCTCGGTGCACTGTTTCTGGACCATTCACGGTCAGTGTCCTGAAGCAAACCCTCCGGTGAATTCACCCGTAATCATCTCCAAAGTAAAGACACGCCCATGGTTTTAACAGATATCGAGTTTGAACTATTTGAACAAAATCTGGGGTTTTGAGCATGTGTGAAAAATCGTCGAAGAACGGGAAAATATGAATCCGTTCGCATAGCGCTCTGGTTGATTGGTGCATTTCACAAAGTGGAAGGCTTAACCAATTTGTGTTCAGGGCGTATTAGTAGCAGAGTGTTCAAGCTACATACCATGAAAGAATTAGACAAGAAAGTGTACAACAAGATTCAAAAAAATCCATTATATTTAGGTGCACCAGTAATTTTGCCCCACCCTGTAACGAGTACTACAAGTGAGCCTGAATTTGTGAGTTTTGGCTAGTTCCCGCGATTTCGGTCTAAGTCTTAATCTCACCGTCAGAAGAGCGCGTTACTACGAGATAATAGCGTTACTTCCGAATGAGGTGAAACATCAAGCTCGGTACCTTGCCGCGTAGTAAGGATATCCCTAGTTTTCCACACTACTTCCGCCATTCCCTCCTCTGATACTACCTTTTTACCCTTTTAAAACCTTCCAATCTCTCGATCAGATTCCCCCCCCAAATAAATACAAGAATAGCAGACGGGAGAGAGACAGCGAAATTTTCAAAACATGCTCAAAAACTTTTCTAAGACTCCCGAAAAACTCACTCTTCCCAGAGATGATCAGTTCCCTTAAAGGCACAACCCAGGCAGAGGTCGTGTGAACGCTTCCCTTCGGTCTGTAGTATAGACCCTGAGGACAATCACAAATGTGGCGTTCCCGTGCACGGAAACCAACCGACAAGAGCGCTTGGGCCTTGCAAAGTAAGCTGCTGAAGCTGCAGATTTTTTCTCTTATCAGGCTGTTGTCTGGCGCTCTCTCATCTGTAGCGCTCTCTCGCATACTCTCCTCTCCGCGCTTAGTCTCTCATTCCCTTAGCACAGCCGATTAGGAAGGTGAGTGAGCCCTTAACCTAAGCGTTTTCGACGGATTCTTTTCCTTTTTTCTTTACTGCCGGCCCATTTCGTACCAATACATTCGTGTGCAAAAGCCACACTGATAAGAGCGCATTCAACTCAACCACTTTGAATCACATAAGTTTGATCCGTCCTTCAATATAATTTGCCGAAAAATCGGCTTGTCAACTCTGCCAAAACCAGAAGATCCACGCATCAAAATACCTTAATAACTGTCAATGGTTGACGTTGTGTAGCCTTTTTGGGTTCTTTATTGCGCAATCGCTGTTTTGAGCGCTAGATTCCGTTTCGAATTCAAACAGACGTATTTGTCCCTGTGAATTGCATGGAAAATTCAATGTTTTTCAGGTGAGCGATCATCGATTAGTTCAACAATGGAAATCAAATCTGTACATTCTGCGGGTATGGGTGCATCTGATCAAAAACCCAAAAATTCTTCTCGATGTGTCGGAATCCATCAGTCAAGACGGCAACTTATCCGTCGTCGCTCAAACGCTGGTTCGTTACAAATATCTGCGTCAAAACCTTATGTCGAAATTTAATCACTTAAAATTCAGATGGATTGTTTCTCTTTCTCTGAGCAATCCCTGGGAGCACATTCACCCAGTTCTCGCTTGTTATTCGCAAAGGTTTGTTGAACAGTTTACAGGTTGCTATCATTTTGTGATGCTTTCCGAGAAATCGACTTCAATTTTTTCATATTTTTAATTTCTAGGAGGTAGCCCGCCTTCGACCGCTGTCCTCGGATCTTTTCCGCAGAATACGGAGACAACCGCCAGTTTCCGATGAGGTGTTCGTCGACTGCCTTAACGATGTTGCGAATGTTAGTGGAAGAATTTTCCTATTATCAAATGGATTTATTTATTTGCCTATCTGCATTTTTTCCCGCACGAATGGAAAACTCAACTGTCTCCAATGTTCAGAGTCTACGGGATTGCACAAGGTCAACAGTGGCTCTTTCTGAACTGCTTACCTGGGTACGAGGGAATGGTGTCCGTTTGATTGAGGTCAGTTTTAGGTTGTTTTCAAACTTTGAGACACTTTAAACGACATTTCGATTTTCGAAGTGATATATTAGGGGTAATAGTGGAGCAGAGTGAGCAAACGTCAAGGACTCCTCGATAGGAAGGCCATATTTTCCTGCCACGATGGGGAACAGCAGGTGCTCTTTTGTGAATCATTAGGTTAATAGCAGAGGGTTTTTGGGCTTAATAGAATGCAACGTTTTTGTATTGGAGATTGTTGGTCATTTATAAAATTTTCTGTTCATTTTCTTTAAGGTTAAGAGTGTAACTGCGTTGGGCGGGTGAGGAGCTGAGGCCAGGCGGCGTAGTAAAAATATTCTCCAAGCCATTGGTTGATCGCTGGTGGTCGATTTAATAGGTAGTTTGTGGTGTCAGTCTGTGGGGTAAAGGCCAGAGGTTAATGGTGGGGGATGGGGTTTGGTTTCGAATTCGACTGTGCCTTTTTCTTCATAATTTTTTTCCGCTTGCAGTCGTAAATTGCTGATACATTTCGGCCTCAGGTTTACTCTTTACTGTTAGGCAGATGCATGGAGTATTACAGTGTGGTTTAATCAGTATTGACCCTATTCCTGACATATGTTATGTTCCCCTTTTACTTTTTATTACAGTCTTGTTTGGCAACGAATTCTCGAAATCCGTCTACTTCTTATTATCTAACCAGTTTTAGCTCGGACCTTGCCTATCGCGCGCATGACACGGGATTATAGGCTTGCTAGAATGAAATCAGTGTGTGAGCTTCGGGTTTCGCTTGTTTTTAACTTATAGCTTGTTCGTTGCATTACTGTCCGTTGCCCATTTTGGCTGTATCTCACTGTTTGATAAGCGCAGTGAAGTGCACAGCTGAAGTGATGTATGTATGTAAACAACCACCATGCATCGAGTATCGAGGTAATTTAGCGGTCGAATAATTTTTGGTAATCGGATTAGGAAAATCATGTCAGGTATTTTACTATCAAATTATTAGGAGCTTTTTTCACTTCAAAGTACTTAGAAGTGTTTTGTAGCGTTGAAAGGTGTTTGATTTACAATTTGAACGTGATGAGAGTGATATTGAATTTAAAGGTTTTGCTCATATGGGTTTCGAGTGATCTATTCGATTCGATTAGCATATCTAATTTTCGTATCATCAGTATTATATTTGGGACTCACAAATATGTTGTTCGTTCTTTCACCCCTATATCATATCAAAAAATCAGCTCTTAACGAAGTGCTGCGACGGTGCTATGAATTTCGTGACACACGCACGCACACACAAACAGACAGACATAAGCGTTTTATATATAGTAGGGATATCCACTACCTCGGCCATAAGAGCTTGTTTATTTTCACTTTTCGACTTGCAGGTGCTCGCTGCTGACGACGTCTGCACAGTTACCGATTTACCATCGGTTATCTAGGCTTATCAATTGTGCTAGACCCGAACGAATAGATCTCTGTCACATTCCCGAAGCATAGGTTCTCGAGAATGTTCGTGCTACAACAACATCTGTCAGGGTCATTTGAATGTACCATATCATAATCACGTGTACGAGTAAGGGTTGAATCCCTAGGAATGCTACTGTGAAATTAGTGTTCTAGCTATACTGATTTTCTCTGTCTATGGATTGGGGGCTTGTGTTAAGTCGGATTTTCCGTCTGAGAGCCTTAGTGCTTTCCTTATTCGTCAACCCCTTGAATGCTGTGTCTGCAGCGCTTTATCTAGTCTTTCACTTGCCTGCCGAGTTTATTTTCTCCTCATTCCGGATTTTGTTCAGATTCTACGTATGTAAATGAATATGTGATGCATATGTTTGTCTCATCGTATTATTCGAAAAATCTCAAAGCAGTAGAGAGGGAGTATTTGGTTATCACTTGATGGACAGTTGAAATATATCAAAAACTGCTAATAGATACAGGTTATGCAGTTGTCAAAAGTAAATATTGTCATGAACCGTCGTTCATGATGTCACTTAAGCCCCGCCCTCAGCGGATAAGAGGAGCGCGGCCGACGGTGTCGGAGAGCGCCTTCAGGCTGAATACACGCTCGTGAGGCGTGAGCCCCTCCGCGCTAACTCGGTAACGGCGATTACTCACCGATTCAGCCATCAGGCCTTGTTACGTCAAAATCTTGGCCGGACGACTCGGAAGGCTAGAGTCCTCTGTTCCCGCTACGGTGAAGAGTTCGGGTAAACAGGACGGTTGGCGAACTCGCTTGGGACGTTGTCACTTACAAGTTCAAGAAATTCAAGGTCCTTAACGACATTCAAAGTTCAAACCTTAAACTCAAATTCCCTGCTCTAAGCTCGGTTATGTAACATAGTTGCGATTTAGGTTTGTTGGTACGATTGTGGAATTTATGAATAAATAAGTACATGAAGAGTTGATGAATTCAAGAGAACCACACAAACTTATATTTGGGAGTGATGCCCCAAAACATGGCGCATCGGCCGAACCTATAAATCTGCACTAAACAACATCATCTCGATTGAGCTCAATCATTTCAATATTAAATACTCATTATATAAAAAGACATGATCGCCGTGAAAGCCCGATTCTTGCTCAAATTAGATATCTGTGGACAGCAAATCTGTCGAATAAACACAATTTGTGCAAAAAGAATCACTAAAACTTCAGAAGCGAAAATTTTCGACGCACGTGCACAATATTCAATAAGGTGCGCTTTTAGGGCCCAAATAGCGCATCTCGGTCAGTACCCTCGCACGTGAGGTCTAAAATTTCGCGATCTCATTAATTTCCCTTTTTTTCCCAATTTCTCATTAATTTCAAGCATTCAAGTCGACTATATTTACCGTGGACACAACACTAACGATGAGAAGGTAACTCGAAAGAAATCCCGGTGGCAGTCCGATAGTCTGGCCTAGGAATGAGGTACCTTACAATTTTAATTTAAGCCGGCAGTTTCTGTATGTATAGTCTTTTCTTTGCAACGATTAGGAAAGGTATCATTTGCTTGTTTGCTTGTGTGATACATTTTATGAGATAAGCTCATGTAATATTCGGAAGGACGACCAATATTCGCATCAACTCGAAGAATCATTTGGATGGAACTTCAAAGGAACTCATCAGCTTTCTACGGAATAATCTCTTCTAACAACGAAAGGAAGTGAGTTCTATAATCGTACTACGTTTCTCTCTTGAACTCAACCGAAACGACTCTTATATCGTGAAACTCCTTTTCAATTTCGTCGTAGGACTCGCAGTATCTCTTTTCCCTCTGCGCAGAAAATTCCTAAACAAGGTGCAAGTCTTGTAATTCAGACAGAAATATTTTAGATCAATAAAAAACAAACACTTCAAAAATCTCCAGCATATACATATTCTGACGATGAATCAGTGAAAATCTCCAAACATGAAAGGCATGTTGAATATTCAAAGCAGAATGGCGTCTACATCACACTGTCAAACATTTCATCTCAGCTACTAAATGACGACAAACCAAACAAAACTCCAACAAAAAGAAAATTATTCAGCTGATCAAAAGAATTATAGGGGGGGCATAGCTGAACATATACCGACAGTCAGGCATTCCTCTCCGTGCCGACAGTCTTCGCCGATAGGCATTCACACCCACCGTGCACCAAGAGAGTCAGTGCCTCCAAATCCAGCTTGGGAATGTTACAGCAGGCATTCGTCCTAAAGAATGCTCAGCAAAGATTAACTAGACAACTCCAATGCTCTGATGAGCTTAGTGCAGAAGCGAACGCGTTTGAGGCACCATGGACTTTCCCACTCAAGCACAGACGCTAGGTGTTTTCTTAATTTCAAAAAGCATGATTATTAAAAATTTGATGTCAAAGATGCAACAACGGCCGAGAAGACATCGTGGCATATTACGCCGAGTGCAATAGCAAAATCCACGATCTTGCTCAAGAATCAAAGTATACATAGAAAGTTAGTTAGGATGAATACTAGTTCTGAATAAGTGTGACTAACTGTCAGTGAGGAATGAAACGTCAATCAAAATGAGGTTGGTAGAACTTCAAGAAGAACGAGTTGAAAACATAGCTTACAGGGAGGGAGACAAGGGATTCAGCACCTCATCCTCAAGCTCTCAAGAACACTTCAAATATACCGAGACGGGCGAGTCTATAAAGAGCAATCAACACTTAAAAGTCAATAGAAGATCAAGAAGGGTGACCCTGCAAATATACGAAACCCAGTCAATGAAATGTCAAGATGACATAAGCACACTAAGAACAAACTAAATGATATTCAATGCTATTACATTGCAACCTGAGAAACAAGATGAGAAGCTGTAACAACTCCAAACATGAATAATTACTGTGAAATTTCTCAAAATAATGTCAAGAGAAAATGGCAGAAAATTAGAAACTCAGGACACATATAGCATGACAGATCTCACGGAACTGACAGTATCCTATAAGCGTAAGGACATGTGAAGCATAAGAGAGATTATCAATGCAAACGCCAATTTTTCCACACTAAGTAAACGACATGCACTGGTGTCGTCTGCACGTCTGCGGCAAGCCACATAATTTCAGACTGTGAATAATTACAACGCAGTGCAGCAAGAATAGGCTCCTAACGAACGACTGCCTGTTGGACAGTGTTCACCTAAACACGTACTACAAGTCGTGTAAACAGATTGTGTACACAGTGCGACGGCTCCATATATTTAACCTTTGTCGTCAAATCACAACTCACAGAACCCCATTCCAAAGATCCATCAATACAACTTTCAATTCCACGAGAACTGGACAACATTTAACCAGCCGAGCCGAACAACGTCTTCAACGAGTTCATAAACAGAACTACTCACACAGAATAAGACAATTTGCAATCAATACAATTAATTCTATCCAACGAACCCCCCACGGTCACGACTAGCTTCTCGAGACAATATCGAGAACCTCTTTCAGAACAGCCCCACCTAGACTTCCCCCTCACCTTCAAGAACTCCGGAACGTCAAGTCCGGTTCAGTCCATCTCCCCGATTACGGAAGAGATCCTCCGAGAATGTCACAGTAACTTACAAATTCGAGACCGTATATCGGGAAAAAACGATAACGATCAATTTACAACCGCCTTCGCTAGTAGCAATAATGTACGGCTAATGATAGTTCCAGTTCAATTACAACCTATACAAGGCCAAGACAAAGAGACAGTGTTCGCTATCCTAGATTCGGCCTCTGATCAATCCTTTATTTCAACATCTCTCGCACAGAGGATGAAATTGAAAATTCAAAGCGAAACCACCGTTGTGGTGAACACTTTCGGAGGAAGGGCGGAAAAAAGAAAGGTGAAACGAGTAATCACTCATCTCTATAACGCGGAAGGAGATTTCATCAAAGCTGAACTACTCACAAATGATAAAATCACACCTCCTCTTCAAGTGGGGTCGGTGCTTCCCTCAAGACGTCGCCTTCATTCAAGACAATTTCGCTGGACAGAAGAACTGCACCTGCAAACTATCTCACAGACAATCGATGGCACAGTAGTACCAGAAATACTAATTGGAATGGACTACTTTAATGCCATAATGAAATTACAACGAACCCGTTATTCGACTCCCATCGGGATTCTTCCTCACGCCGACTTTCTTCGGGCCGGTTATATCAGGTGTTCCACACAGCACAGCCCAAGGCCCTGAAGTAAGCAGTCTCAGCAGTCAACTCGTTCACTCATGCACAGTGCTCGATTCAAATAAAAACGATATGGACATGACACTCTTATGGAAACTCA
>MU894783.1:0-20268 GCA_036418205.1 Ostertagia ostertagi
GAAGAGATCGAATATTTTTTGCTTAGGCGGCATCAGGACTCGATCTATGAATCATGCGGTCAATAAATGGCGCAGCCACATTTTTGCTCGCTTCTCTCTATTTTGCTCATTCACGAGCACGAAAGGCATACTAGGGAGGATCGCTAAGTAATGGCCTTCTGTCTTCTGTTGGTCCAGTGTAAATCACGTTGTTGGAAAGATTGGCATTCCCAAATGCTTCCAGATGGCATTTTGTTATGCTGCCGCGTGGTTACAGAGGGTTAAATAAATTCGTGATTGAATAGGTGCAAAGCTCTGCGTCGGAAATGGAAATGCTGTCGCAAATTGATCCAAAAAAATGGCTAGGTTCTGCTAAGATCCTCGGTATCACGACGCCGACACTATGCGCGGGGTTTGCGCTAGCTTTTGCAGAAAACTCATTGGTTGTGCTCATATTTACTGTATTTAACCGTATCAGAAGAGGTGAACCAGTGAGACCGCAGTGGTGGAACGCAGCTGCTCATGCAGTCTGCGTTCTATGTGGTTTTGAAGACTTTTGGCAGTTTTTTTGCTTTTCATCACTGGTAAACTATCACCAGAGCTATGTTCTTTCCAAGTGCGCTTCCCCACCTTCTCCATTTTCGGAATGTGCGTTCGAAGGCAGTGAGTCGCGCCGTTTTGCAAGCAGGCAACTTTTTTCATTTTCACGACTCCGAAGGGCGTAGCAAGGGCTCAAAGCGCTCGCGACACCGCCTCATCCGCAATGCACTTTTTGAGAATGACTCCCAGGCTGGTGTCAGCGCCTCTCTGATCTCCATATTTTCTCGTCTTCCGTTGTCGAGTCTCTCGCCCGAACTCTCACTCTTCTGCGTGTAGACCGTCCCTTTGAACAATAGCTTCATTTGGATTCCCTCAGCCAGCTTGACTGACGCCTTATTTAAAACGATATCACTTTCTCAGGTTATATCGCCGTTTTAGGTAAAAAACTATCGCATTTGAGCTTCCCTGGCGTCCGCTAGCGAGAAATGTGCCTTCAATGAAGCTTGGCCTACAAAAGGGTGGATGAGCTTGCAATTGCACTCAGTCATTCGTAGCGTTGTTCCTCTTTGAATCAGCACCAAGGAGCTGTACCACTTAGAGCTTCTCCTTCGAACTCGGTTTTCCCTCCTTCAAGCGGGATTGGAAGCACGACTTTGACGGTAAATGTGGTAGAGCATTCGCTGGACCTTAAGTGCAAGTGGACCAAAAGGTCATGCGAGATCTGTGAGTACGCTGAGTGGGCGTCCAGGACTACATAGTGACTGAAACTCGTGGAAGGTCATGTGGTTGAGATTCATTAGATAAATGCAAGAATGCCCTTGACGGAGCTGAAAGGAAACTAATTCCAACGATGAACGGCATGGCCATGGAATTCTCATAAGCGCACATGGTATAACCCCAATCCGCAGAAATGATTGGGTTACTCGCAGGTGCAGTCCTTTTTATGCTTGATTTTGATCGTCGAAAATACAACTTGCAGGGTATATATTGGAATCGACTTCTGTTCTTCGAATCAGGGTCAACCGTTCCGTTGGACTTTGTCCAACGAGGGGGTGGGGGATCGTATTTGGGTTTTGGAAAAGAGGGGAGATAGCGTCAATGTTACGGTACGGGAGGGGATGATTTTTTTTATGGAACGGAGAGCGTATTAGGGTTGTTGGCTGGTATTTTGAGTGCGAAAATTGAATCAAATACTATAGAATCGCCCCTATTGATTGCGATGGCAGGCGAGAGGTTGTGGAGTGGAGGATGGTCGTGTGGAGTTAACCCTGAGAGAGGGGGTCGTATCGAGGCCCTCTAGAAAGGGGGGAGAGGGGGTCGTAAAATTTTCGAGGCCCTTCTATGAGCGGGAGAGGTGGTTGGGTTAAAACTTTTCGGATTGGCTTATAACATGACGGTTGATCAGCTTTTCGAATCTCGATGTACATATTTAGCCCAAGTGAAGTAGGACCGCACGTTTAAGAGCTATAGTTCTTTGTGAACCCTCAATATGGTGTCCTTTTTGTTTTTTTAGTGAAATTGTACGTCGGATGAAGATTTTCGTAAGATTCTACTGATAGCTTCTCCTTTTCATCCGTTAGCCCATCTCTCATCCTCATGGAATAATCACCTTCTGATAACTGTGTAAGCCCTGTTCAAGTGATACTTGGAGTATGATGACGAGGAAAGTGCTAGAGAATCGCTTTGGGTCCAGTGTGTTCCCTTACCATTAGCTACTAAAGGAAAAGCGTAGGGCTTCGCATGGGAAAATATAAATAATTTCAATTTACAGGTTTTTATATCGGGGGCTTTTGTAATGACAGTCGGCCGCCTTTTTCTTTTGAACATTAGCTCTTTCCAATTTCAGTTGGGACGAGTATAGTGCATTATTCAATACGGCGAAGTGCCCCGAAAAGCGGAGCGTTCCGAAGTCGATCAGTCTACTTCCGGGTTGCGTCACGTGCTCCACTTCTATATAGATTAGCAGAGCCATTGATATGGAACGTCTACTCAACGACTTGAACAGGCACCCGAGGAGATTGTGCATTCCAGCGTTGTTCTTCCTCCAGTGGAGCTGGTGTCACCTTTACATATACCTCGTAAATGTTCTCTAAGGGCTTTTGATGCCTAGCGTCCGATCTAAACTTCGACCTGGACGAAAGAATTTTGTCCAAACAAACACTCGAAGCACTGTCGGCGCGCATTTATTCCAGTTACTCTTATTTCCTTGCTGACAAAATATAAGTAGTATAAACTCATTTCGAAAAAGACTTACGATGACTCTTCCATTATGATTGGGCTCAACTGATTATCAATCCATAAAGCGGCCAACCAATCGATAATTCAGCGAATCACAGATTTCATTCGTTTAGGAAGTCAACTATGATTGTGTCGGTATATCGGTGGTCGATATGCGATACACACCGAAAGAGGTGCGTCGTGATGGCGACAAAAAACAGGCGCTGTTATCGATCGAGGATCCTTTACTGATAAGTGAGTGTTTTAACATGAATCGATTTATCGATTTTTCTTTTGTTTCGTTTATGTTTCCCTTGATGGAGCTGATCGGCTCACAGGTTCGCTAGGACTTTTTGCTTCGTTTGCTTTCATTCCCTTTTTGAATCTTCCCTGCTTGATTTTATGTTGTGATACTGTTGAGTAGCGTTTCCAATCTTTGAGCATTTTTTACGCGCAAATCCTTTTATTTTCCTGTTTTTCAAGGTGGGGTTTAAAAAGATAATCATGCACGTAGTACAGCTTTTAAGTTGTTATGTAGTAAGTTTTCCATAATCTTTGCGGAGAAGTGCGTCAGAGAGGCAGAGATCCGCTGATATGAAATGTTACCGCCTGCTTGTCCTAGCTTACTTCCTGTTCTCAGAAAAAAAAAAACTCAGTGAATAGTTATCTTTGATATTGTCTAGCTCACTTTATGGAGAATGGTCGGAGAGAGCAAAAGTTCTGAGTCATTCTTCCGTATATGAACAGCATATTAGATCCATTGAATAAACATGAATGTTATCGTCTAGTTGGTATTCGCCATCCCTTTCCGTTTTGTCGATTCTGTAGATCCGACCGGTTTTCTCGATTTTTTTTTGATTCCTTCCATGACTACACGTGGGTTAATTTGCTATGAGTGTTTTCAACAACTGGTGAACATTGAGATAAAAAAAACATCCTCAATGGGAGGAAGTGGTACAGTGGTAAGAAGCGCTGTTAGCACTTGCATCCATCCTCAGGTAAGATCTCGCAAAAAAACCTATCCATTCTATTTATCCATTGTCAGGATTGAAGCGCTGACTTTGACATCGCACAAAGGTCGTGGGATCAGCTCTTTCGCATATTTAGACGCCCTTCGTTTTAAATGGAATCGGAATGCACGGCGTACCTCCAGGTTGCATAAATATCGATCACTTGCCTACTATTGTCCACTATCTACAATACAATTTTCAGAGTTCCGCGTAGGAGTTCCCCTAATCGATTTGCTAGACTGGGTGTTCTTCTGGTAGACATTGCCTTTAACGTCCACGTGGAATTTTCCATTCACAGAAAACCACCAGTTTTCCCCAGTGACTGCGCTCTAGTCACCACTGCATCATCATGATGTTATTGAAGTGTAGGTGTAGCTACCATAATCTAAAAATATTGTGGTCTAATGAAAACGCCCCTCTCCCCCTCTTTCTTCCTCCACCGCCAGCTAATTGCATTCGTTTCAATGCTCGTCATTTAACACATCATTCCAAAGGAATTTGCTAGTTGTAGGTCATCTCCAATACGTCACCTGTCCACTATAATATGTCGGCACTATTTACCCTTTACTGCCCCACTCCTCAGAACTGAGCTGGATTTTTATCGAAATTTTTCCATGACTGTGCATTTGGCTAGAAAGTTGCCCTTGGGTAGTTCGACCCGTAGAACACGAATATCACATTCGTTTACGTGAAACGCCTGGCGCTGCGCACAAGTGCCGGCGCCAAAAGGCGCCAGAACATCTTGGTCACCAAATTCGCTGGAAACTTGTCCTCAGAGGTAGTTCAACCCGTAGAACATGAATATCACATTAGTTTGTTGCGAGTGAGCCTGTAGCCTGCGCTACGGCGCCGGCGCAAGAACTGACATGGTAACACCAACGCCTGTGGCGCACGTGCCATACTGATGTGATACTCGTGTTCTGCAGGTTTAAATATTTCTAACTACGATTTCTAGCCAATTCCTCACTCTGGAAATTCAAATCCAGCTCCGTTTTTAAGGAGTGGGGCAGTGTTGGGTAAATAGTCCCTTGTATCTTGCTACTAATTTCTTCCACGGGTCTTTGCTCTTTGGCAATTCTTTGTGGTTATTTTTTGAAGCCTAGTGCCGAGCATTTCCTCTCACGCGCGTTAAATTGTGTCGGAGACATCTGTGTCGGCCCCTAGTTGATTAGTTGATAGTTCTGGTAATGGACTATGATAATTGGTGTCGTTGACTTTATGCAGTTGGTGGAATGCCACTCTATCTGCTGCTAAAGAGGCCACCTATATCACTTATTAATTTTACTTTATTCCTTTCGAAATGAATCATTCGGAACTTCTACCGACTGTTGGTACCGAGAACGCAGAGACGCAAAGTAGAGGCGACAGGACTCCCGCTTCTTTTTTGCTTCTCTTCCCTTTATTCAAGTGGGCATAGCCGAGTTGGGTGATTGTGGAGATCAAAGTTCACATCCGAGAGTTGGGGTAGGGGTGTCACCGGAAGGACTGGCTGCTGCCACTCTTGATAGAAGTGCGTGGATAAGCTGTTGCCAGCATGCTTTGCTGATATCCAGCGATGTATGTTGGAAGCAGCTTATCCACGCGACATTCTATCAAGTGCGGCTGCTTCCGGTGACACGCCTACCCCAACTTTCGGATATGGAGTGTTATTAAATTAAATATGTAAATAGTATTTTTAATCATTTAAAAGAGTAAGGACAACAAAGGCGCACAGGTGATATCCCCAGTGTGCCTTCTTTACGAAGAGTCCTCTTGGAGAGCTACTTCTAATAGCATGCAAGTGGAGGGATTCAGGCCAACGCTAATTTTTTTTTTCGAGAAATAGCCGACAAAGATCTTTTTTCAGAGATTGGAATCGATTAACCTCGGCTTTATTGGGAGCAGAGCCTTCATGAAAAGGGTTAATCAAATGCCCTTGATTCTGCGAAGGATTCTTGGGATTCTTTCTCAGTCAATTGGGTCATTAGGAGATTATGAGGTTGAACGAAAAAGGGCTTGGACTTCAAGGACACGATGCCTTCTCTCCCAGTGTGGAAAAGAGAACTGGCTTTGGTTTTCTGATGATAATTTCCCTTTCTGTATATCTTCCATGGCTTTTGCAGCTCTTCCATAACTATTTAGAGCTCTTTATCCCATTGGAAACCCTAGAAACATCGGGTTTAAATTCAAAAGAAACTAGGTTGCCTGCACGCTTTTGATTTGTTGCCCACGATGGCTAATCCCGTACGACATTTTTGATAGATTGAATGAACAGAGAATGGGAGTGATTCTGTGACCCTGCTTGATATGAGTGAGATCTTATCGATCCATTCCCAAGCAGGAGGATTGTAGAGGTTAGGATATATGTGTATAGTGAGTTCATTCGAAAGAGTAGGATATTGAAACAGCTGTTTATTTCTTTTCATGGAGCTGAAGGCGCTTTCATATAGCTCCACTAATCTGAATGAAATAGAATGCGACAAAATGTAATAACAAACCGATTTGTTTATGGATAATCAGTGCAAATTTTGGCACTGCGGGACTTACGACCAAGGCGTAGCGTGTCACCCCCCCCCCCTCAAAAAAGTCGTTCGTAACTTATCTCAGTGCTGAATATAGATTCTCTGGTATCTGCCAGCAAAGGTCTGGAAATCAATAAATCGATCATCTAACATTGTTGTTCTGAGACGTTATTTATATTGTAACATTAATGGTTTATTCTGCTCTCATAAACCTTTTCTCGTTCAGAAATCATTTATATAGATGGAATTTTCCCTCACAATGCATTAATTTATTGCTTTTTGATTACAAGTACCAGCAGACAGGAACCATCATGGCAATTTTTGTGTTTGATTTGAAACGTTGTGCTTATGATGTTGACGCGGCAGAAGTTCTACCTAAGAATCACGTACTCGTTTATGCGCGTGTGCGGGCATGTATGGGTTGCCCGTTATTTGTTAGTGAAAGGTAGTGATTTTGTGTCGCTCCAAGCAACCATTTGCCCCATGGTAAAAAAAAATGGGTGAACAAAAAACATGAGCCGTAAGAGAGCGTCATAAGTCGTTCCCTGCCTTAGGCTCTTGAATACATATCGCAATATGTCAGACCGGCTACTCTTGTCAAAATTTTCCACATCAGCTCGAGGGGCTGGCTGAATCAGGATATCGTCTTAAGAGTAGCGCTGGTGAAACCTCAGACGATCCCGAATGCGACGATTTCTTTGGAGCGTCACCTAAATAATGCTACTTCAACCTCTGTGGTCCAGCAGTCAGGAGTTTGGACTTGACCATTTTCTGAGCTTATACTTGGCTTTTTATGGGTGAGAGCATTATTGATTTCGGGTGCGTCTTGCTCTTGACAAACAAAGTTATGTCATCTGTGGGTGGTTGCCGTAGAGCTGTTGCTTTTCGTTTCTTGTCCTTCATACTTTCAAAAGACAGGCCAGAGGGCCAAATAACTGATACCTTTAACTCAGACCATCACTACTCATAAGCACGTCCCTTTTGACGTAACTGGAAGGTGAAATGCTCCCTATCCCGTAGCAAGACATGAACAGTGGAGTAATAATTGCGTTAAACGTTCTACAAAGGTCAACACAAAATGCTGCCTCCCATCTGACAACAGAGGACATTCATGGTACGCAGCTGGATCTTGGTGTTGTTAATTTAGCTTTCCTTAATATTCTTATCCACCCATCCCTTTATTGCTTTCCTCGAGTAGTCGCCTTGTGATACTCCGGATCGGTACATTTAGCTCCTTCATCAGCCTGCGTCTATTCTCCTCTTCTGATTCTGCGAATGAGCCCTTGATTGATGGGTTAGCGTTTTTACCGATAGTTCCATTACGGTGGTAAGCAATTCTTCTCTCTTTCCATCTCTATCGACATCATCACTGAAACGGCCTCATTACTAAGGAACTTGTCCGAACGTCCCAAACTTTATATATATTATGCCATCATGTCATTTCTATTCAGTATAGATCCCAGAAAATTCTCATCCGGAATGCAGCTTCCCCATTTGGCCATTGATTGGCTTATTCTATTAGGTGTCTCGAGGCCTATGAATTAGTTGCTATCCCATACTGAGCACAAAGAATGTCCACAAAGCTATTCTGACGTTGATTAGTGGCTCCCAGTTAGCGGGCCTTGCTTGTTTCCCCCTTTCAAAGCCTTTTCGAATGGCTCTATTGTAACTGAGTTATGTCGTCTGCAATTATGTAATCAGGGTCATTGAATTGTAAGGAGGCATTTCGGGCTAATGGTTTTGGTGGAAGGGTCGAACAAGGCGTGTTTTTAAAATTTGGAAAGTTCTCCCTCCGCGAAACTTCTCTTACGACTTCTCATTTCGACCCCTGATCGCTGTCTGAATCAGCGAATTCGCTAGAAACAGCTGGATACGCTACTAGCGATTTCACGAATTTGCTGTCAGCGAATCGCTGGGTTCGCTAAGTCTTGACACCGACCTAAGTGTGGCGGTTCTAGGTGACTGCTTACACCTTTTTAAAGTTCTCACCTCGCTCCCTCATCCACAAAATTTCTTCTTCCGTCTGAACAGGGATTGGACTAACACGTACACTGCTATTTTTCACAAATTCGATCTTTCACCATACAGTTGCTACATATACAAGCTCCTCCTCGTGAACAACTGCCAAACGGCCGAGCCTTTCGTGAGAAAGGAGTATTTCCGACTTTTATGATCCGCACGCTTAGTTTCCGTCCAGTCTATTTTAATAATTGTCGTAGTTTTTGCCTTACTAGAGTTTTTGCTTAGAATAAACATGGGTGAACGTGGCCAATATTCACAGCCTGGTTTTCTCGCCCTTCTATCAAAATGGCTGTTTATTATAGCCACAAGCTTTGCCTCAGTAGCGCTTCTCACTGAATATGACCCGGTCAAATCTTTATTCGCTTGTTTCCTCTCGTTAACCACTAATCAGCTGATCAAGTATTGGTGCGTCTATTCATCGTCGAATTCGTTGCCGTTCGAAATTAGTTTCCTGCCGAAGAAGCGGAAACTTTTTCGCGCTCGCTGCTAAGAGCCTCTTCCAAGCAACCAGGCATTTGCCAATTCTTTCTAAGGCCCATTTCAGACTTTGCGAATCCAGCGATTCGCTAGCGGCGTGGTGCGCGGTGAGGCCATTAGCAACCGGGCCGGGCACGCCAATCAGTGGCCGCCCCACCTGCCCTATGCGCCATTCATTGTTCACCGACCCTTTACGCACGTTCGACGTATCTGTTCTGCTACCTACTTACAAAGCTGAATCAACTCCCAGAGTATTTTTTGAGTATCTTTTTCTAGATCCAACTTGTGCATTTGCTCTCGAGATCAGAAACGAATGGAATGTGGAATTCATTAAACATCGTTCCCTGACTGAGAATTTGGCTACACTGAAACCGATTCTGTTCCGGTGAATAAGTGGAAAGGACTGCGGAACAAAAGACTTGATATATGAAAAACTCGCTGTGACGAAAGCACTTTCTTCAGGAATCTAAAGATTTGATTAGGGTAAAAACTGTAGTGTAATTTGTTTTGACGCAGAAAAATTGAAGGAACGAATGCACTCTGTTAAAGGATTGATTTGCCTCTCCGGTTTGCTCTTGTTTTTATTCTCGTTCGATACGTTCGAAGTTCGCCTTTGCGATTAGCTTTCCCGGGTCCTTTGCCAGGGGAAACACTGAAGTTTGAGCCCCAGTTGACCCATACTTCATTGTTTAACCAAGAACGGTTTCAAGTGCCTCTTTGCTTTTTAGATGTTTTCCATGGCTCATCTGGAGAACTGGCCAACTCATTACGTTGCTTGCATTCCCCTATCCCTAAAAGAATCGCCCATGTAGAAACCATGATTCTATCTCATCCATAAATGGCTTTAGACCCATCAGTCACGCTAAGAACGAAAAGCACAAAAAAGTATTTATCCTAGGAAACAATACGAAAAACTGGAACAAATGTTGCGCGTTTAAATTTCCGTCGTACATCTGTCACAAATGCTGACCACGCCACCGCTCTCACTTTTATTACTCGACTGCCTTCACTAGGAACTCCCTTTTTCCTTTCCCATCTATGGCAATAATATTGGGTTGGTGCATAATTATTGCGTAATCATATCGCGCCTTCTTTCTTTCCGAAAAGATTGGCGTTTTGTTCATTACTTTTTTTTTATGAAATATTCTTCTCTCTTTCTTTACCAGAAAGGCTTATCAGAAATCATCTTTATACTCGCTGCATGTTGCTCCACCTTCGAGAGAGGTTGGAAGGCGGCCGAGTCATTTCGCAGTCTCATGACGAACTTTTCGGCGAGTGGAACTATCAGCAAAGCCATGTTGCTGCAGGATAATTCAAGAGGTTCAAAACGTCATATTTACCAGCCGGTGCTCCTACGGGCTACTACTTCAATCAGTCGTTGGGAAACAGGCAAACAATCACAATTTGCGACGAGCTGAATGACGAGTTAGAACGGGTTATGTTCTCCTACGATCGTGGACTTTTTCACCGGTGAATCGACATACGACTGCCAAGGATACTTGGGAAGCATTCCTGATAGGCAGTGACTAACATCGTCGAAACAATTATTTTTAAGCATGTTTCTCGAAAATACTATTTATCGTTTTTCACTGAATAAAAATTTGTTGAAAAAAAATAGCCCTCAAATAAATTATCATAACACCCAATATTCTCTTTTCTTCGCAATTCTTTCTTTCGATCATGCCCATAATTCTCAAAACTCGAACGCTTCAACTTCAACTCATGCTTCTCCTGATTCGTGGCCACCTCAAGACGCAGTTCCCTCTATGGGTTCCCTTGTCTCCACCCGAAATACCCCGACCGTCCCCAGAGTATGTTTTTCGTAGGTTTGTTTATTTCGCAACCACTTGAATCTTCTGCGTGAAACTTTGTACGTTGTCTCTAGTGATGACAATGACATATTATGTTAGGGAGTGAGAGAAAAGAGTGCAAGAAATTACGTTAATGGTTCCTTTTAATTAGCAACAGTCCCTCTGAGCTCAAACCGCTGTTCCCCGAAGAGCCCTGCAGTCATCGATGTCTCGTCATTCACGAACGAAATAACACGTTGAGCAAGGACGTTCTTTGAAGTGCCGCCGATTGCTGCGTGCAGAACTGGTTCGCCCCGCCCATATTTCATTTCACGCCGCCCTTTTAGCCAGTCTAGCATCATGTCGTCCTGGATACAACACCTGGGCCAGTTCATTTTTCTGCCGGATTCTCTAGAGCGGAGATAATCTGGTAGATGTCTGTGCTGTTTCTTATATACGTTTTGCGAACCGCTATTTTTTTGCTTCTCTTCCAACTATAGCTGGATGCGTGTCCATCACGGTCGTGGTACTGGGCTTTGTTTAGCCACAAAACTAAGGGTTGGTGGGGGACAGCCAAAAAAGCCTCTGTTGAAGAACTTTGAAAGGTTTTTTATTCTAAAACGGCGTACTTAGCTATCTAGCCAATCACACTGCAGTTCGTGCGGCTATCTCTGGCTCCATCATTGGGTGTGCTGGCCATCAGTTTGTGCTTCTTCTCGGGTTCCCCCACTCATTTGGCAGCGTTTCTTCGAAGTTGGCTTGCACGCTTGCTTAGCCGTTTGCTTGGCTACCTTCCCTGAATATTTCCTGAGTTTTACCATGATTTATCTCTTCTGAAGAGGACGGCTAGTCATAGGCTTCTTACCACTATTAAAGGCTTGCCGAGCTAGTTTCATACCGTCTCATAAGTCACACACGGAAGAGTCACGTTTTGAATAGGTTGTGATTTCTTCTGATTTCTCTCGTTTTTTGTCTTTAGCCCGAATCCTTTTTCATTTTTTACTTTTTTCTTCCCTCTACGTAGATTGGCGTTCCTCCCCAGTATAAAGGGGTGCAGGATAAATTGCACAGTCTCTAAGGTCCCACTTCTCGCCGGCGCTGGTCAGTTTTCGTCTTAGTGTAAAACCACCTTCTAACAAGTGCGCTTTTCACTTTGAGAGGCTAACCAACGCTTCACCGATAGATGTTGATTTAAACCTTTTTATTTCACTTCTTTGCATGGAAGTTGATATTCTGCAATTGCACGCCCTTTGTGATTAAATGGGCAACGTCAAAAATCACCTCAGTCATGGAAATGCTAACAGCTGCGTCAGCTGTGACTCGGCGATAATGCCACATGACTAATTGTGTGGTGTTTGCAGTCGTTCGCAGTATTCCAGTACGGTAACTGTGCAGTTTCCCTGGCTTAAGGTTTGGTTAGCTGGGTATAAAAGCCCCTCTCTCACTTCCTCTCCCATTCCAGTGGACATTCAGTCAAGGTTTTCAATGCATTCAACCCGCAATCTACTACCACCGGTTAAGTTATTGTTCGGCCAATTTTCGGCTTCTGCTTTCGGATTATTCTGTCATTTTAGGTGATCTTGATCTCTCTCAAAAGCCCGCCATCTTCAGCTCTCGTTAATCTATGACAGTTAAATATTAACTGCAGTACAAAGCTAATACGGCGAGCAAAAAAAATGCTGAATATGTGTAAGCTCAAGTTTAGCTCAAAACTAAGTATTTATTGGGATTTTTTTCTGCTCTCATGTAAGCTTCTTACATCAACAACAATACAATTTTTCCATAGATTGTAATTTATGGAACTTTCCGGCGATTTCTAATGACATTAATCTTTGAAAAAAAAAAACATGGGTCTGATACTCAAAAAAGGCGGAAAATATCTTCCCAATTCAATATTTTGCCAAATATCAGCCGGCAAGGCTAAAATACGACTTCACATGCACTACTCTCCTTGTTTATTTATTTATTTACTTACTTTTATTATTTATTATTGAACGTTCTATGAGATACGTGTTTCATTCATCGTCGTTCACTACAGCACTCTAACACAGAGGATGGTCCCATGAACATAGCAAGAGCAGTTATCTCAGTTGAATAGCCATTACTTGGCTGGGGGTTGCCGAATAAGTCCACCAGAGCGTTAGCCAGTATAGAGAGCGATTTATGGACGCCGGTGTTATCTAAACCCGCACATGCTCTCTGCTAGTGCCCAGGCTTCCAGAAATATCAGTTGCGAGGCGAGCTAGGAGTGAACATGATCAGGAGTCCGCTAACAAAACATGGCTGTTTGTAAACACCGGGTTATGGGTAGTTATTTTTCTGAATTTTGTAATAGCGTATATACGAGTGCTTACAAAGTGCAAGTAGCAGAAAAGTAATCTGTCAGAATACATCGCCGATGACATACTTTCCATTCAGCTCCTGCATCAGAATAATACCGTAGTGGCTATTGAATGTTGCACAGGTTGAGGGCCCGATTAGTGTGTGCGACTAATAATGGAAAACCCCGTTCGTTTCGTACTTTTTTGCCCACTTCGTGGCATCTGTCTTAAAAGGTCACTTTGCACAGAAAGCACTTTTCTGTGGGTTTTTGAAGCGCTTTGTGCCCTTGACGTACGGAAGACTTCTTAGGAACTTTTTTTCTGCATTGTCCGAATTGTTTAAACATTTAAGGACACGTTTCCTCTTGGGAGTGCAACTCAGTCGCCGTTGCAAAATTTACAAAGAGTGGGATGTAGTGGGAGAGAGAAAGTGTGAGAGGCACTCTCGAGGCTTTCTATTCGTGCAAGGTTCTTATTTCATTTCAATAAGTTGAGATGGTTGGAGTGATGAGCTTTTACCAGTTTGTATCGGGTACGCCAGCATCGGACTTCTTCCATTCGAAATTGAAACTTTGTCAGAGACCCGCATTTCTCCTTCAAAATAATATGCAAAGCTTGTGATGTTTCGAAGAATCTTTCTATTTTCGTAGAAGAGTCCGATTAGGGCCAGATTTAATCCCGAAAACTGCTATAATCGAAGCGCACCTTTAGCTTCATCTACATCTGTCGTGTTCTCAGTATTGCCTCAGAAGAAAACGAGGGTACATTTTTCTCGACTGGTTGTAAGATTCCTTCGAAGCATTTTTCCGGCATGATCCTCTGCGTCAATCGCTTCTGCGTGCATTTTGCGGACTTTCCTGTGAAGCACTTCATAGTGTTTTGGGCAAAATCACGTCTCCCCGTCCTGTCGACGCTCCCTCTGCCGAACAGGTGGGAGACAGGGAAGGACGATTGAAATGCATCAATGTTTAGATTGGTGACAGAGATAGTTTTTTACTCCCCGTTTTCTAGGTTCCTCAGTCCCGAGTTCTAGACGCAGAGAATTCCAGGTGATTCATGTAAGTGCGACCTTTTTTCCGCCCAGAAAACGTCTTCGCAGTTGAAAAGATAATTGGACATTACAGGCGCACATGCCTTCATTCTTATAATCGAAAAAATCTGGGTTGATCGATTACTTGGTGGCAGCGCATTCCCGGCCGCTTCAGATCTTTTTTACAGTGGGTCGAAGTTGGTGCGAACGGTGACTACTTGAAAGTTACGGTTATTATAAATCAGAGGCTACTGTGCATAGTCAAGTGACAGTACCTAATGTTACATGGCTTCGAAAATAGGTGAAGAATGCCTTGAACCCCGCAGTCATCTTAATGTTCGTTCTGACTTATCCACACTGTTCTTGAGCAATGTGAAGGGATCATCGCTGTTTTTCCTTCCTTTTATGCCATTACTATTAAAGTCAATGATTGCGCCAATGGGCGTGATTTGTGCGTGGGCGGGGCTTGTGAGGCCGGCTCGCAACTTTAAGCATAATGCCTCTTGTATAGGAACGTTTAAAGCGGCGAAACCAACAAATTTCGGCTAGCAAGGTTGGGCGCTTTGCTACAGCTCAACCCATTGACCCATTTAATTTGTCGTTCTTGTTGAGGTAAAAGGAAAGTATTCGAAGCTTTTTGGTGTTGGCTCAAGCTACGCGAGTCAGTAAGCAGTTCTGTATACTTCCAATCATCTCTGGAGTTTCCAGAGGTTGTCAAATATGTGGTGTATTATCTTTTGCATAATTGACCGTTGCCGATACCATGTTAAGCGGTCATTCTACAGCTGACCATAGGTACTGGAATTATTCGGAGGGCCTTGAATCATCTCATAACTTCCCCAGCTGGTCAAGTACACGACAGATCTATGAAGGCTATGTGCTTCTGGGAATTCGTCCATTCCGTTTTACGTGGGTATGTGGTCTGAAGTTACTTCTTCCTGCTGGACCTTCGTCAGAGCTTGAAAATTAGGGACGAGGGTTATCGGGTTCGTTAACTGAGGGTTTGATTTCTTTTGATTCGATTACATGAACGTTATACTAATGTGGGAAACAAAGTTAAAACAAAAAAAAACACATAAGAGCACAACTCACGACTAAAACAGGTAAAACACAATAAGGACACATGCAATAAAAAACAGAAATCAGAATATAAAAGTTAACACAGGAATGAAGTGGTAAGAAGAAGACAACACAATTTAGAGCAGCATATAGGAGTTGAAAGGAAAGTATGCAAGCAAATAAGAAACGCCGATTATAGATGTTGGACAGCTAAATAGCAGGTCGCTAGGACGATGCTTACAAAGGTCGATGCGAGTATAATACTCAGAAGACGAGAGACTCGTGCATGCATCCGAATGGATAAGCAACGGTGGATAATCGGGATCGTTAGCGCTATGGGGGTGCAAAGTTAGCGCGGGGCGCGGTTGATTGGTTGCGCGCTAGCCGAGCAGACAACTAGTCCGGCCTGATCCTCTTTTCCATTTCAAGAAGATTACGAATACTTGGTAACAGTTTTTTGCGGACGATTTCTTTTGGCTTTTTTTTCATTTTCGGTCAGTTCGGCGTCCACAGGTTCATTATCAACCGCTGTTACCTCGCCAACTTATCTTGAGTTGTTGCTTCGCCTCATGTCTTCATGTAGTCGATTCACTGCTTTTGTCACACCACACAGCTCACTTGAAGTTTAGCCCTAGACAGTATTCGGTACAATGGATGATGAATTATTCGAATTTGCATATAAGGTGGGCTGCGTAATACCTTACCAACAGGGCCATTGCAGAACCGTCGAATAGCAATGGCTTGTGATGGTTGAGTCAGTGAGACCCACTGCGATTCGTTCGGAGGTTGCGAAACTGAACGTATCGCTGCACCTCGATTTGCTTTGGAACTTTGCAGTTGAAGTTTTATCACATAGGCTAGATGATTGTTCGGCAGTATCACTCGACAAAGGGGAGACGGAGACGCGGAAGTTTTACGAACATCGAGCCGTCCGTTCCAGCGAGCTGGTCATATTTTCTAACCATTGAGTGTTGGCAAGGCGAAGAGTGTCAGTGGTTGGCTGCAGTTTAATGTGTGGACTATTCCGGAAGTCGCTGTGATCTTTCCGCCGTTACCAGCCAATCTGGATAGCAGAGACTCTTCTGTCTTATGATTCCTCGTCTCGTCGTAAAGCTTCAATATCAGTGATTCTTTTGTGCCTCGCGCCGGGAATTTATGTCGGCTAGGCGTCGAAAGACTTATGGGCGATTAATTGCGAGGTTCGCACAGAACGGTTTTGTAAGGTGTAGTGTGTGCAGTTCATTCGTCGTTTGGCGTGTACGGATTTAGATTGTGAGTGTGCGAGGTGCTATTACTACTAGTTATTTTAGATGTTGTTAGTGTGGTATGGCGGGTGGGGGCGGGTCGTTTCAGTGTCGTCTTCGGTGAGTGCAGGATTGATATGATGGGTGGGGATGTCCTGTTTTGCGTCCGTTGCCAGTTGTGTGATGGACGGGCGCAAGACATCATTATTAATTTTTTTGTACATGTTGTTGGCTTATGTTTTTGGAAGGTGACTTGATGGAATTGTGGGACAGGAACTGTACTCTACGGTCACTGGTTAGGAGAGCTATTAATTTGTGAATTCTAACGAGTATTCAGTTCAGATCGATACATTTCGATCTGTAACATGAAGATGTCGTCCAACTCAAATTTTCAGCTGAAAAATATTTTTGATATGAAAGCTAGGCTAAGGTGGAGCAATGCTTTGGTAGGGTAATCGGTAGCGCATCTACTTGGACAGCCAGAGGTACGGCTTCGATTTCCATCTGGGCGAAAAAGTTGTTTACATAACGCCAGCGCAGTTTTCGGAATATGGCGTTTTTTTTATTAGTTTTATGGACGTGGAAAACGGGTGCATTTGCTTTCCAATTTGATAATGATGCGTGTGTACTGTGCCGTCGAGCGATTCGCATGTGGGCGATGGTGAGATTCCCTGTCTGGAAGACTAAATCTGAGACAAGAGAGGAAGTTCGGCATCTAACTGTTGCAATTGGAACGGTGACTTGGGGTGTTGCGGGCCCAGTTGCTCAGAGACGCAATGTGCGATCCGTCGGTAGTACACCATCTTAAGCACTTCGACAGGTGTTTCAGACTGGCAGGACACGAGGCAGGGATGAGGGAATCTAGGTGCTACGCTTCCAGGCTGCTCGGCAGACGTTGTGCGTCTCAGTGCGCGTCGTGGGTGCGCCTATCTAAATTAGTGCGCTTTGCCTCATGAGTCTCTGTTCAGGTGGCCTGTGTACCACTGCGAGCGATGGGTCTCGACGGTTAATCAAACACAATGCGCATGTATTTTTAGACTGCAGTTTTTGATACGGCGATTTGTGAATACTTTTTTTTTTGGAATTCCTCCAAATTATGGATATGATTGATTAGTTTCTCTTGTCTTATCAGTCTGTGACAAGAAGGATGGATTACTTTTGACGAGGGGTAATCCATCTTTCAAGTCACAGTCTGGCAGGGAAAAAAGTGAGATGTTGACTATTTTATCTCATTTTTTGGGTAACATTATATGTTATGTTATGCGTATGATATATTAGATATGACTAGTTCTTCTGTAATGACTAAGAGCAACATGAAAGATCAGGAATGGGTAATGGTTAGGTGTTTGTAGAACTGTGGCCCCTACCGTACCAGACTTACCGTATTAGTGTGACTTCTCAGTGGTTCATAGGAACAACCTCCCAACGCAAATTATTTTCTTTCTCTTTCCTCTCCTGTTTCACCAACCATTTTCATCAATCTCGGTTCATCATTTTTTCTTGTGAATTCAGTCCCCATTTGGCTTTTCTTAGGAATTCTGTCCGGAGCTAGCAAAATTGAGCCTGTGTTCGCTCTCGATCACTTGAATTCCCTGTGCAGG
Source organism: Ostertagia ostertagi (assembly GCA_036418205.1). Taxonomy (NCBI): domain Eukaryota; kingdom Metazoa; phylum Nematoda; class Chromadorea; order Rhabditida; family Trichostrongylidae; genus Ostertagia; species Ostertagia ostertagi. The sequence continues at coordinate 17,792 of MU894783.1, forward strand.
ACCAGTTTACCTCGTCCTTTGATTCTTCTTTTCGTTGACAAGGAATGCATCTGGCAGAAATGGCACGTCGTTAAGCTAATGTGAATCGAAATCGTCGATCGCCGTTGTTCGGCGTCTATGGGGTGATTGGAACGGTTTGAATCGTTCATACACTTTCTCACGATGCTTTCGTTCTGTTTTACTCACTGACAGATCTAGCACATATTTGGAGTCAGTGCTGGGGTCAAGGTTACCGATTTTGATCAAATTTCTGAGAGATGTAAGGATGAAGCTTGGAAAGCACTGCCCATGGGAGTAGAAATCGCAACGTCAAATTCTAGCCAAGCCCTGCGCTCCGCAACTCAGTACCTACGTGTGCATGTTTGGCCATCATTTCGGATTCTGACCCCATCCTGTATAACGCCCCATGCAATACTGTATAGGGTTATGGCAGCCCGACCATGATGCAGGGCTACGGTATGCTAACCCCAGCAGACTGGTGAGAGCGATATTTTCGCCCTGTATCTATGGTTGGTCAGTGGAAACTCTGAAAAATCAATAAATTCAAACATTTAAGGGGGTGGAGGGGAGAGCAAAGTGAACTCATTAGTGCTAACAGTTAAGCATGGTATCAGAAAATCCCTAACTTTCACTCTTCCTGCTCCTCACCACTCTCCAATTTCATCTCTCACATCAATCTTCCTTCAAATTTCAATCGAAGGTTGGAGAGGAGGGGGGGGGTGGGAGTGAAGGGGAATAGTACAGAGAAAGCAATCAAATCTAAAATTCTCCACAAATTTCTTACTACGACTTACTTTTCTACGAAGCTCCTTGGGATCCATTCCAAGGTCTACCAGCCAATTCAACCCCTTTCTCGTAACGTACCAGATAGGATCTGCTAACACGAGATCCGCGACGCATGCTTGGTTCTGTTAGCAAATCTTAGATTTTCGCTACCTAATGAATTTCTTGGGCCAAAATGGGAATTTGTGAAGTTAGTTATGTGACAAACAGTTTCATGATTATGTGACAAACAGTTTCATGATTACTATATGCGAATGTACTTACTGAAATGGCCTCGTGACCCTGGGCAGGCCACAATTTCTTCGATTGTCCATGTCAATGTAGACCAATGGGCTGTGACCACTCCAGTAACGCCGAACGTATTCGTTTCATCAGGTCCCCCGTAGAGTAATTTAATCGTCGGGTCGACGGTCATTAAATCGCATGACCGGCCCAGCTCGGCTGATGTTCGATGCCTTAACAAAACCGTCAGCGTCCATGATCATCGGTCGCTAACGGAGCTCACAAAATCGCGTTCCCTTGCACTTGTGGGTATGAAAAACCCAGAGTGTCATCCTTGCCATGATTTTGTAGGTACACCTGGCTGATTTCTGATGCTGTTTGCCTGGGGTCCTGATGTTCGAGGCGAACATTAGGGCAGAGCCGGTTGGATCAAAGATAGGCGGATACCGACATTTTTCTACCATTAAATTGGTTTCTATCATCTACCGTTCGTCAGGTCACTGTCTCTCTATTCATTTGTCTGTTTGTCTGTTTTTCTCGCTGTCTGTCAGCCTAACTATCCACTCAACTGTCTGTCTGTCTGTCTGTCTGTCTGTCTGTCTGTCTGTGTGTCTGTCTGTGTGCCTGTCTGTCGCCACCCTAATACCCCTTCGACAAGTGCTACAGTTCAACAGCGTCTTATCCCAAATGTTCTCACTTACTAAAACCTACCATGTGCTTCTGCCTCACTTCATCGTAATGGTGTTTTTCGAAGGTCGCCATTGCGGTGATTGCCCTTTAAATGACGGCGAGAGGAAAAAAGACATTTCAAAAGTGGCTCAACCGGTCCTCGTCGTTATCTGCCCACTGCGACGTGCAGCGCGGTGGTTTTTCTGCTCATCGTTGCTCCACCATCACCGTTTGCGAATTAATGTCATAGATTATTGGCGATTGCACAGCCGTCAATCATGAGTCATACGACTCGGAGTTTTGCGAGAGGGCGCTCTGCAAAGTGCAGGCAGGTTGCAAGGTGCAGAAGTTTGCAGCCCCGCTCGGTTTTTCCGTGCGAAGTCGGTGGCAAATCTTGCGCGCACTACAAATGAGAATGAGAAACAGAGAGAGTGTCTATTGTCTTTTTATGGTACGGTAGGTCGTAAAATCTGAACTTGCAGAGGTTGAGAAGATGTTCTCTACAGCTTGAAATGCGGTAAAAGTCTGAAGTCACAGTACAGGGTAACGGACTTGGCCCTATTCAATATTGCGAAAATTTTAAATGCTGGAGATTTGAGAAATGGGCATGGGATAATTTGGAGAGGAAATTTCTTGGCGGCTCTTCATGAGGAACATTTCATTCGTTCCATCTGCTTGTACCAAGGCATCCTTACTTCTTAACCCCTTATCTTATGTCAGCTCTAAGTTTGACATGTATTTGTGGAAAAGTGGTCCCTTCAGAGTAGCCAAAAACGCAGTGTGAACGCTCTTTTATCCTTTAT
>MU894784.1:0-13178 GCA_036418205.1 Ostertagia ostertagi
TGTATGATGTTAGTATAATTATGTTTATATTCAATTACCATTCTGTGTCCAACAGTTCAAAAGACATTGCAATAAATAGGCGCAAGTAATTTTGGGACACCCTGTACATAAATGACTGACTAATGAGGAATAAACTAATAACAATGAACTAATAACAAACATGTATACTCAAATGTAAGGGTTTGTTTTACTATTGTTTCAGATCCATTTGATGACGTACTCCTCGATCATATGAAGGAATCCCTTGGGAAATTCTTGCTTTCTTTCCAACATGAATATGTCAGCTTGTGATCACTAGAGGCAATACACAAAGTTTCACGCATGAAGATTCGGTTTCCGAAGAGAAACAAACTTACAAAAACCACACTCTATGGACAATCGAAGGTAAGTCGCGCGGAGCCAAAGGCGGGGCATGGAAAGAAGTCCGCCTTGGGGCGGCTACGTATCAGGCGACGCAATGAAAGAATCGGGTTAAAGCGTGCGATTTTGGAGAGTAGAGACAAATCGATCGGAATAGGATGCAGTAGAAGTGTGAGATGTGAATGCAATAAGTCAAAAGGTCAAAAAGAGTTTCTAGTGACAGCACTCCGTGAACCAAGTGGAAGCGTTCCCGTCGCCAGCATTTGTGACAGATGTCCGGCGGGAATTTGAACGCGTAGCAGTCCTTCCGGTTTTTCGAATTGTTTACCAAAACAAATGCAATTTTTGTTCTTTTCGTTCTTATCGTGAACGATGGGTCTCAAGCCAGTGATTTATGGGAAGGATAGAATAATGATTTTTCGGCAAGGATTCCACGGGTAAAGTTATTCCAAGCGGAATATAATCATGGTGCGAAGTGGATGGTAACTGAACAAAAACCGATAGTAAACTCGTTCATTCTAGCAAAACATTGATTCTACCAAAAATATTAATTATTGATAAAAAGTTATGCCAAATTATGGTTCCGATATCAGGAAGTGCTCTCATTAAAAACGGCGTGTCGGCAAGACGAAGGCTGTTAGAAGACCCTTCTACTACCACCGAACGTTAGAATTAGCAAGCCATTAGGAGCCGTTCGTAAGCTTTTGGTCTGCAGCACTTGAAGCAACATTACCAGCAGAAGTGTGTCGAAGAGTCTATTTAGTGGGTGGGATAGAATAACCCACAGTATAACAGACGTATGTGAAATTGAGCTGGTATCTTCCTTCGTGTATTTGGGCCAACTCATATGTTTCCCTCAGGATCGTGGACAAGAAATCAGCCGGAGAATCAGCGCTGCGTGGAGCATCAACAGAAAAGTTCGAGCCCTATTGAAAAGCAGAATGACGCCACTGATGACCAAACGACGCTTCTTCCACACATGTGTGATACCAACTCTACTGTATGGATGTGAAACGTGGGCCCTAACCAAAGCAGCAGAGGATCGTATAAGAAAATGCCAACGACGAATGGAGCGCCAAATGTTAGACCTCCGACTTCGCGATAAGGTATCGAGTGCAGCAACACGAGCAAGGACTAAACTGAAAGACACCAGAAAAGCGCAAGTGGATTTATGCAAGTAAAGTAATGAATGACAAAAAAGACAGGACGCGATGGTAAGTGCGGCTGATGAATTGGAAACCCTATGGAAGCAGATCAGTTGAACGACCACGAGTGCGGTGGGAAGACGATTTCAAGATGTTCGCGGGAGCAGACTGGCAGAACACGGTGACGACTTCTGAATGGTTCCAGATCATGGCCCGTTTCTCTGTTTATGTCAGATGATGATAACAGAAATAAATGTAAATGTAAATGTAAATAACAGGACGTGCCGACGCTGCGGCTTATGGCGCTAGAGTCTTACAAAAGGATATGGCGATTTCTCTCAATGGAGGAGGAACTTCGCTCACGAGCTTACGCTTCGGGCAACGTGGGTTACGGCGTAGCGACAATCTCAGATACGTGCTGGTCATTGATCCGTGGAGCAGGCAAGTTCTTAAAACTCGTCTAGCCCCGCCCCTTCTCCGTTTAAAGCAACAGTCCCAGCAGGGTGGGCGTGGTCGGAAACGGCTGCAATCCCCTCGGCCGATTCCCACTTCGGAGCTGTTCAGCCCCTAGTCAAGAACGTAGAAGTGTGACTGAACAAAAACTCACCTTGGAAAGCCGCTAGGGAGGGAGCTGAAGTGGGCGTGGTCGGAATCGGCCGAGGGGATTGCAGTCGTTTCCGACCACGCCCACCCTGCTGGGACTGTTGCTTTAAGAAGAATCTCTGTTAAGGTATTTCATCGAGGGTTTTATTTGCTTCTTTTTTTGTTTTTAGCAAACAACTCCATTACCGACAGCATTGACCCCACAGATTTTTTCTGGGGGTGTAGCTTTGGAAGTGTGGAATTACTTCAACTTCACAATGCGTTCAAGAGGCGCCGTATTTTTGTCAGCTTGTTCGTGATTCGGGCCACTCAAATATTCATTTATTTATTTGTGCTTGAACACGCCATAATATTAAATATCATGAAGTAAAATTTCCTACAAACCTGTCAAAAATATAAGTAACAAAACCAGTGATAAACCAGCGACCTGAGGTTGAGTTCACTAGGCTGTCTGCGATTTACAAGAAGAGACGTATGAGCTTGCAAGCCAAGCGGTTCTCAGTACTTCAAGAACTGGTGGAATGTAATGGGGATCTCTGCACTAGTTTTAAAAAAGTCTATAGTATAAAAAGAAAAAAAAAGTTCTAAAAAGTAAAATATAGGGCTTGCCCGTGATTATTTTCAGTAGCAGTATCCCAAAATAGGCGAAACTGGTTATTGGGCTAGGCAATGGTGGCGACACTCGCACAGCGGCCAGTAAAAGGGGTTCAAATTGATGGTACCACTGAGTCACCCGGTCGCAACCAAGCTTCTATCCCTTCCCGGTAGTCGGTGAATTCGTCGAATGTTGTCTGCATTGTCTGGGAGAATGAAAAACACTGACTTGTACATCGGCTGGCCCCCGCAAGTCATTGTATAGGCCACATCGCATTCAAACGCCACTACGAATGTACAAATGGAAGTAGAATGCGTGCCGCATCCCAAAAAGGGATTGATCAACGGCAAGTGCTTCATCTTACCTTTTATCTTTCGGCATTGTTAGCAGCTCGAGTCTGCCTGCGGGAGAACTGGAAAATGAGGACATGAGGGGAGACTGAATGAAGGAATGAATCAGCCTGCAGCTTGAAAGCATCGTGAAGCTCAGCTGATCCCACATTTTCTTAAGTGCTCAGAAGAAAAGCTTTCACCAGTGGCTCCAATGGCTCGTTGTTTTTAACAGCCTAATAAACGAGAACCTAACGACAGGCTTCGTCTCGATCTTTTTCAAGCGACGGCGAATGAGAAAATGAGCATGACTGCCCTGAAATTTCTTGGTGGGAATGAGGTCAAGAAACTTTTTTGTCAACATTTGAAGCAAGCTGAAATCAGAGATAAAATATAATGAGAAAAAAGCGAGGAGATACAAGCGAAATGTATATTTAAATACAAGTTGTAAATATAAATGTAGAGAAGTTAGATGAGTTAGCTTTAAACTACAGCACCGAAGTTCAATCGCTACTGTCTCATCATTCCAACAAAATCTTGAGAAAATCTCATTTTTAAACGGATGACTAGCCCAGTTTTCTGAAAATTGATTTTTTCAGGTCAATATGACTGCCTCTGAGCGGCGGTGATGTAATAGCAAGCAGCGCTCATAACCGGGAGCATGGGCTGGGAACCAACTTCGAGCTCAGGTCATCGCATAAGCCAGATATATTCCAACTGCTTCCGCAACTTTGAATAGAAGCGAAATGTGTGGCGCATCCCAAAAAATCGATCAATTCACGTCAAATGCTTTATACTTCAGGTACTGCTTTACTACAATCGCATGTTATTATCATAAACATTGAAGTACTTTCTTGCAGATTCAAACGTCAAAAACACTCTCAAAAATTGCAATAGGTGTTGCAATTGCTGGCAATTACCATTACCTTGAGAGAGTTGGCTTGCAAAACGGGTGGGGCTCAAAGCTAGCTGTGGATCTTTTTTGAAGGAACCTCAGATCAAATTGTTCAAGTAATAGCAGTCCGTAATGAAATTGTGGATGTCACATTAGCAGAGAATGAAAAAGATGCAAAACAAACCACCAACGGAGCTCTGAACCCTGGACCAAGAGAAAGCGCGTGAGCCGCGACGCAGTTGTTTGAAATTCTTGCTCCAAGCTCTCTCACCCACGTATTCACTATAGCTAGCTCGTCGCAAGCTCACGTTGTGTGTCATGAGGATGTGCACAGAGGTATTCGTCATTGACTCACTATGGAATCGCTAGCTGCTACTGCTTGCGCATTTTCGAGCCGTGACGACGGCACGCAGTAAGAGCTCGGAGCTCTCTATCCTACTAAGAACAGATTGTTTGACGGGGACGACCTCGTCTCCGATTTTGTTTGAATCCTAACTCAAAGGGTTTCTGACAACTTGCGAATATCTGCGCGCTTTCCTCATCAAAAGCACTAAGGCAGTGCACGATCCAAACTGTGTTATCTCTACCCAGAAATGAAGAAAGGTCGCGAAATGGATTGGCGTAAACGACAACAAAACAAACCTCGAAGAACCTAACAGGCTTCCTTCTTCCCCCACCCTATGGAAAAAGCGTTTGTCCGAACGCAAGAGTTGAGGTCTTCCTCACTTTCATGCTATGACAGTGAAATAATGTGCATGGACAGAGAATGGACGAGAAAGCACAATTTATAAGCGAGCCGAAAAGTTGGAAGCTATTGAAGCAGTCAGGACTCTAGCGCCCTTGTTGCGCACAGAACCAAGAGAAGATGATATCAACCCTTATTAACAGCTCTATATCACCTCTAAAGAAGTCATACTTCTGAATTAGATTGGGCCTTCAGAGGAGCTATAAGAGCTCTTTGATTACGAAAATGGTTTTCGATGAAGATTTTCAACTAAAAGATGTACAATGGGAAGCGAAAGCGAATAAAGTCAGAAGGCACCGACGATATGCTTGAATTCTGGGATGAGTGGTTGCACGGCGGAGTGAGCGGAGCGTGTTTGAGGTGCGAGTGAGAAGAAGAAATGCGCACGATGGGCGGGGCGTGACGAAAATGGGCGGAGCGCGGGTGGAGGGAGGGGAATTTGCGCGCAAATGAGCCCGATCGGAACATTTTCGAGCTTGATTTTATCACACAACTCGTTAGAGGTTGCCTCAACTTTACTTATGGTTTGAAGGTGACCCATGGGAAGCTTTGAGGGCCAATAGGTCAGCGGTGGATGACTCAGAGGTACATAAAGAAGTTGCAACACTGGAAACGTGCTGGCCCAGTTTCTCGAGCAAAGCGAACATTTTCTATGGTGGAAGATACGGATTGTTCCGATCACTTTTTGCCGGGGGAGAACACTTGTAGGATGGTGAGCTTGTCGTGTTTTGGTCGCGCTTGTCACGCAAACACCCAACGGAACAGCCGCTTCGTTTATCATTACAATTTCAGAGATGAGATCTGACGCGTGACATTTGTCACTTTTCCTCTAATTGATCATAACAGTGACAAATGATCAGCTCATTTGCTGATCATTCAGGGAGAGGGGGGTCTTAATCAATAACTCCCTGCAAAATTGTAGGTAGCAAGTATTAGCGCTAATGAAGCCACTGTTAGGGAGGAATATGGCCGATGGTGTGACGACGGGAGCTATTCTACCAATGTGACGCTGGTTTTTTCCTCGCAGTAGGATAACTAACCTTTCAGATTCATGTAGCGAACCATATGTTTTATTGCGTAAGTATGTATATCCGGAACGAGTTTCATCAACGTCAATCCATCTGTTTGCCAGGGTCAAGCGTGCGTTGAGGAATCCTCGACACGTCGCAGGGGGGGGGGTCGTATTGGCCCGCTGGGTGGAAGAGATCGAGCCATTTTGATGCAGTGGGATCATCACCGTCGGAAGACAAATATCAAGGATGAGTCGATGCCAGGCCAGAGGATTTCCAATGAAAATGATATTTCACCCACACAAAATTTTCGTGATTCTGAGGCGTCCGGTAATTCTTAGTTACTTCAGTGTTTTATCACCACACAAGTTAAAGAATCTGAATTTCGCACGCTTTCCAAGAGATATTTCATCTTTCAAGTAAGACCCCGAATCTGGAAGGGATGTGAGGTACACGGCGCATCCGAGAAAGGGTCTAGTTGTTGCGCGCGCTTCAACTACGGCTCCTTGGACAAACAACCTCAATTCAGGAACAATCGAGAGAATTCTGAAAGTGTCCGTGCGCATTTACAGGGAGGTGTACACCATTCAACATTGCGTTAACGGACTCTTCAGGGTTAAATTTATAAACATGTAACCTTTAAAGTTGAGAAACGCTAATCAATCACTTTTCTTAGAAAGAGAAAAGCAGTGATTCCAAATCTGCTCTTACTTTAGTACATAATCGCCCTTAAAAGGATATACAGCCGTTGAAATAGTGCCAATGTAGCGAAAAAGTACCTTTCGGCGGTACTCGTGCGAAAATCCTCAACGTAGCCCGTTTTTTTAATACTGGACGTTTGGAGCAGTTCTAGTAAGCATTTGATAGAGCAAATCTTCTAGTTTATGATGGCGTATTTACTTTTCGGATTGGATGAGTTTGAACGGAGTTATGGCTTTAGGAAAGTAAAAAACTCGCACTCATCACAAATTTTCCTCGTTAATTTTGCAAAAATCCTCAACGTGGCCATTTTTTGAGTACTGGACGTATGAAGCTGCTTTAGCGACCGTTTGATAGAGAAAATCTTCTAGTTTTGTATGACGTATCAACTTTTTGAATTTGACGGAAATGAAGCAAGTTATTGCTCCGGAAAGTGTAAAAACTCGTGCTCGTCTCGAATTTTCCTCGTTATTTGATCTAAATTTGTTATTTCTTATAACTTCCTGTAATTTCAGTACTGATTAGAAAAAGCTCTTCACAAAACTCCCAAATCAGCTTTCAGATTGAAAATTCGTTAACTTTGAAGAAAGTTATAATCATTTGAATATTTGTTCAAATTTCAATAGTAAATAAGCTGCTCCACGGTCAACGCCAAAGTCCAGTCAACACACAGCTGGCGAAGGCGGTTAAAAAGCTTCTTTCAACTGAAGGGCTACGTGCAAATTGAGAACCACAATCTGTGTAGTACTAGAATTTGGTAAGTCTTGTGGAGGAAATAAATAAAGAACAGATGTTGTCATGTATGCCATTTTTAGTGGCTAGTTTGTCGTTTTCTGGTCTGTTTCTCGTTTGCTCGTTTGGTAGGACTCATCAATAATGATTATTCTTTGACTTTTTCACTTTTGTACTTCTTAAACGAATTTTTTTGTGGGCGGTGGGGTAGCAGGGCTTTTTTATGAGCAGTTTTGGGGGAGAATTAAACAAGCTTTTCAACCTTTTCATAGTTCGGCTTTTGAAGAGGGTTGTTTCATGGACTTCGGCCTCCGGCGGAGGGTGGTGGGGGGGGGTCGTATTTCCAAATTTTCCTCAACGCCTCGCTTGACCCTGGCGGGAGTGCGTGTTACAAATACGTTCAACTCCATCTGATTCAGTGTTTTCTTCCGAAATCAGCAATCATGATACCCATATGACATCGTTTGCTGGCGGATTCAGCTGGAACCAGTGCTGTTGAGATCGACCGTGAGAGGGGTGGAAATTGAGTGATTCCGATCCGTATGGAACAGTGCCAGGGCAATTGGCCCTGTCCCCCGCCATCATAGAGCTGTGTTCTTGCCGGTTAATTGTTTTCACGAGATGGAGCTTAGCGCTGAGATTGGCAGAAGATCAGTTCTGTGTTCGATCGGTAAGCCGGTTTGATGCTTAGCTTGTATGCTTGATCTACAGCAGGGTCAACCCTACGTTGTTACGAGTAACAACGGGGGGGTCGTACTCAGTTGAGCTTGGAGGGGGGGGGTCGTACCCTCTCGGTGGCCGACAGTGGGATTCTTGGTAATATCGGATAATAGCCAGCACGTTACGTTTTCGTAAGATGACTGATACTAGAGCATCTATAAACCACGCTTCCCTCTAAATGAGCTTTCAATGAATCAGCGAATTAGAAGGGCGCCCGAGGCGTGGCGCGCACCAAGGCAAGGGATGTAGTGCAAGCGCATGCTCGGAGCTTTCTAGCACATCCTAAATTAAACATAAAATTGGTCTTCCAAGAAGTTACGGGCAGTGAAACCTAAGAAAACTCGCGTTTTCGAGAAAATGGCTTGAAGAATACCCCTCAAAAAAAAAGTAACAACGGGACTAATTTTTGAACTGCTGATCTTTCAGGAACGCTTGGGTGCTCGTTAGAAAGCTTGAAACCTGTGTTTATTACACCGTGTTCAGCTTCCCAAATGAATGACTTTTGAAGGAAGTTATGATCGTTTGAAGGTCAAAAAGTCGCGGTTCCAAAAAAATAGTAACGCAAACCCCCAAAAAAGTAACAACGGGACTAATTTTTGAACTACTGATCTTTCAGGAACGCTTGGGTGCTCCTTAGAAAGCTTGAATCCTGTAGTTTATTATACGTGTTCAGCTTCCCAAATGAATGACTTTGAAGGAAGTTATGATCGTTTGAAGGTCAAAAAGTCGCTTTGCACAGAAAAAAGTAACAACGTACTAAATTTTTATTAAATTAACTTTCGAAGAATTTTACCCATGGTTTGGAGAGAGAATAATTTGAATTTTCCAAATCAAATCACTTCGGCGCTGAAGCTCGAATATGAAGGAAGTTATAGCCCTAGAAAGAGGAGTGTAAAAATTCTCTTGCAAATCTGTAAATCGCGCGTATCGGATTTATGTCGCGGATTTTGCTAGTTTAATCTCTGATGACTCAAGTAGCAATAAATATTGACGCTAATCTATCTCTACACAAGTGTTACATACAAAGGGGGGGGTCGTATCAAATCACCCATGAAGGGGGGGGGGTCGTAAAAAGTTTCCGAAGAGTAACAACGATAGGGTTGACCCTGCTTCAAGCCTTACTGACCCACACTTGCTTACAAAAGTATGGAGCCTGAAATTTGCCACCATTTCGCTAGAGATTTTTTTGCATGGAGGAAACCGACATGGATGTCAGAGATCTCGTATCACGTATTTATACATCGCATCAACCGTTGTGTTTATGCGTATTTATAATTATGGATCAAACACATTGATGATCCATGTCCATAGACTGAAGGCCCCCTCTATCTCCTATAAGAACGTCTCCGTAAAGCACAAGACCGTCCTAATTAAGTGAAGCTAAGAGCCCATGCCCCAGAAACCCACTTGATTTCAGCGAACGAGCCCAGGAAGGGATCTAAAAGATAATGTAATTGGGGGGTTTGGGCTCTGGACTGAACGGAACAATGTCCTTGCGCCAACGTTTCACACATGCTGCGCCTCTCTGCGCCGTCAAGAAGTTGGGCCATTTGCTCATAGTGAACGTCCGCTCCGCCACAAAAATACGAGCAAAAACGTAAAGTTCAAGACTGATATGGGCAGGCTTGCTCGTTGAGGAAGGAAAGGAAGCAAAACTACTGCAATTCTAAAAGGCAAAAGTCAGGCTCGTGTTTGGGCATTATGGCGCCTGAAATTGAGTGTAGAGATGGGAGGTGGAACGACAGTGAAGAAAAAACGCAAAGAAACCGTCGACAAGACCGAAATCGAAACCCCTTCCCTTCTAGCAGTGAAGGAGGCTTGCTCGGGGGAGAGCCACGTCCAAACGAGTTTTCCGGATATGCCAGCCGTTCCATCGGTTGATACGGCAATCAACCTAGCTGATCTCACACGTTAGGCCAGCCACCCCACCACTTCGGAGATGGGCCGGACCCTTCACGTGTTTTTAGGAGTCTGTGAAGACACACAGACATACAAAGATACCTGGGTCAATAAGATAGCGAAGTTACATCGGGAGACCCAGATAGCATAGCGCGAAGCGAGACGCTAGACACCGTGAATGTGGGTGCCATGGCGTTACGGCAACTATTGTAGCGGCTTTGATGTCCGTACTCCTCCGTCACGCTTTTTCAAGTAATACACGAGCGCTGTTCGCCGTGAGGTTATGATTTCACAGTCACCCCGCGAAAGAAACTAGATTTATTACGAATTGCCTTCGAAATTAGAGCATACATAATTATTCAGCATCTTCAGAAGCATCACTTGGTTGAACATGGCACTAATAACTAGATCCTCTTGCGTTTCTCAGTCTGAAACCTTATCAGCTGTAGTTTTGGATGTTTTCCTTACCTACAGTATCGTATTTCATTCCGTCATTACACACTGAAAACAAAGGTGAAATGAGGTAAATGAGCGCTGTTCATATGCTTGCCAGATACCTTAAAATTTTATGTGACCTCATCAGGCCTCCGCTCACGTCATCGTGTGCCAGAAAATCATTTACGATTTCGAGACATCTGGCTGTTGAGGGCGAAAAAACGCATTTTGTTTCAGATTCGTTTCTAATCATAGACTGGAGAAAGTTCGCAATGAAACCCATCAGTATTGAATAGTTGACGCCACAATTTTTCAAGGGGAACTTTAGTACACGAAAAAACAATGGATAACGGAGTTTTTCGACATAAAACACTCTGTATTGAAGGCAGCGATCACTACAGAGAGGGAGCGCCCGTATGGAGTTAGAGAAGGGACACGGGTCGGCATCACCTTACACACAAGTTCAGTTACTTGGCTGCCAAGGAAGCGAGGTGTGGCGCTTCACGACGAAAGGTGCGCTGGTTGCTGAGCAGGACTTCGAAAGCACTCCGCCCCCAAAAGCGATCCGCCCACTAGTTTAGTTGGTGATTTGGACGAGCTGCGTTGCCAGCAGCGGCACAACTGGATCAACTTATGGTTTGGCATGGTGCCACCAAACGCATTGCGATGAACTCGTTCATATGTCCGCTTTTGAGCTGTTACCTGTTCATGAGTGAAAACGCACGAAAAAAGGACCGTTTGCGTTCGCCTTATCTGTAGCGATTTCTCGCGTTTCTCCGCCATGGCCGTACCAATGAGCACCATCACACGTCACACAAAGCCTTCTTCTGAGTATTCCGGTAAATCGCTACCCTTTTAAGTCTTCCATAAATTTGAAACCGAAGTTAAAATTGTCTGGAGAGCCTAAACGCTCCCTTTTAAATTTGGGCTTTTCACTGCCCATCTGCCTGCGCGGCCTTTCAGCGAGCCCAAGTTTTTTTTATTGGCTAGTTTTACTATCTGAAGTGTTAGAGTATTGAATCTACTTCAATTAAGTACAGAAAGACAAACTGAGGAAAATGTATTATATAGAAATAGTCATTAATCATAAATATGTATGAATAAGGTATGATGGGATGTGAAGCGCTGAAAAGCCGCATCTTCAGAGTTTGCTCCAGTGGAAGCAATGGAAGTAGGGGAGGGCAGTGGCCGGTCAACACTGCAAGTCGTTAGCAACCCTTCGTTGTCCACCCGACGGTTGCAGCAGAACGGAAGGTGATGGAATCAAGAGCTCATGCAGCTCCATCGATGCCACAGAGAGGAATAAAGAAAATACAAAAGGCTTTCGTAGAGCTGACAGATATGTTTGCAGCGTTCGCAAGCCTTATGTGTAAAGAAAGCCTTAAGCCTTTCTCACGCTACTAGACAATTCGGTTACCAATTTGGCAAAATCGGAAGACTTGGTTCTTTTGGTTCCGGGTTTCGATATGCCACTACATGAGCGGATAGATTTTCTCACTTCTGGGTCGGTGTTTTGGAGCATCCGCGAACGAGAATCAGAGAATTGCAAGCTTCAAAATGAACGTACATACAATGGACGAAGAAACCTGCTTTTCCACATGATGGTGAAAGAAAACTCGAGGACATCAGGGCGGGGCCCAAAAATCACACTGACGCTGGCGGGCGGGCTGTGCAGCATGAGCTGAAAGAAGTGACAAAGGGCATAGTTTAAAGTCCGTGAAACATCTCTAGATGCACTACAGGTCGGCTTTCCATTTTAGGTGAGACGCTTATGTCCTTAGGGGGGGGGGGGACCTTCAAAACATATGGCCGATGGTAGGTGACACTAGGACTAAGCCCAGGAGAGGGGAGAAACGCCAGGGAGAACACAAATTGCTCACATCCTCCCCAGAATCCCTTCCCTTCCCTAGGCTTAGTCCCAAGCACTGTAAGTGGCTCACTCACTTAAATGCCCCCACCCCCCCCAACGACATGAGCGCCTTGAGCGATTGAGCCTTACCACAGGAAAAAATTCACTTTATATATCTTAAATGAGCTAACTTAGGGGGTCCCAACCGAATCTCATGAAAGCACTTCAACGAAGAGGCGCCTCAACCCACTACGCTAACGAAGTATCATTTCACACAGTAATTGAGTCTGTGTTTCTTGCACTGATGTGAGCGCGCCGATTTCAATCCCTCCAAGGCTCCGATTGGATCGAAATCACGAAAATCTGGAAAAATGGTACAAAATGTGATGGAGATTTTATTCAGTTAGTACAAGAAAAGAACTTCGGAGAGACTACATGGATGGACTTTAGAGTAGCAAGCAGCTGCTTTTCAGATTCACAGCATGGCGACCTATGGATCAACGGGTTTGAGGACGAAAGTGAGCCCATCGGCGAGGGTGCATAACACTGAACGGCCTGTCACAGCTGAAGCTATGATCGACGAGTGCGACAAACAGCTCGCTCTCTGCTCGGGGCGTCGCTGATCACGAAAACTTTTGGCTACCGACTGAAAGACGCTCAAGACATTTGCTTATACTGGAGACTGTTTGTAAATATTCTACATTTGTTCATTTCGACAAAATGAGCTAGTCGGAATGTCAAGGTTTAGTTGTTTCATACATGTCATACCATTCCTTTGAAGCCAGAAGTTTTGGCATTAGATTTCAAATGCGCCACGCATTCAACCAACAATTGTTATTGTTGTTGGAATGTGAAATTTTGTATGCTATAACCTAAGGGAATGGTCACGTGCATAAAGGTGTTGGCATTCTCGTGGACGAGTTTCTGAGGGAAGAAGTCACCTCAGAGGCTAGTATGTAGGCCTTGGTTATCCAAAGGCAACACTGGACATCTGGTGGTCCGAGACCAACCAAACTTACCATCCCTTCTTCAACTGATTGTTGCAAATCTCATCTCAAAGGATAAAAACAGTGACCTGCACACCAGCTAGCCCCCGCAGGCCATTGCATGGGACAAATCCTATTTAAATATCTCTGTGAATCTCAGCGGAGACCGAAAGCGC
>MU894790.1:0-11192 GCA_036418205.1 Ostertagia ostertagi
ATAGATGTGTTTTTGTATTGAAAGGTTCTAAAATGATCCTGTTTTCAACGTCTTAACAGCACATCAAGTTCATTTCCAAGGATCGTCTGACAAAACTCCCATGTTTGTTTTGAATTTACGGCTTTGTTTTGAATTTACGGCTTTATTTCGGTCCACGACAGACAATTCCTCAAAACGAAATCATTTGATGAATTGCTATCTCTTGTGGTCTACAAAAGTGCTTCATGTAAGATGTTAAAGATTCGATGCTCAAAAATGAAGGTGAATCTAATCAACAAATGTCGTTCTTCCAAGCCGAGTATTTCGTAACATACACCAAAAATTGATCCCACAAAAGCATGAAAATTTACAAAGTTACCGACTTCGGGAATCTGTGCCGTGTTATTGTGTATCTCAGTATTCTTTCATCTTCGCGACATTATGGAACCGTAAAGAATAGGAGTTCTTTCGACTTGTTCTACTTGTAGAACATTTTTTTTACATTATTTCAAACAGGATGATGCGTGAAGTGTGACTTAGGCGACGAGTGGCTTGTGTTTGACTTGTTTTGCTTTTGGCTTGTTTTGTGGGAAAAGAGCATATCGGAAGGACTATCTGCAGAGTTCCATGTTGAATGATTTGTCGAGTATTTCAAGGAAAACGATTACGATAAAGACAGAGCGCATCGGGGAAGCAGATCTACTGGCTCTCATGGTACTTGCAAAAATCAGAGTACAAAGTTGAACACATTGAGCCAAGCCATCCCACTGATTTCGGTAAAGGCAAGGCATCATCCTGTTTGCAAGTACCATGAGCGCCACACGAAGCAATTACCTTGACTGCCAAGGAAGCGAAGTATGGCACTTTCATGACGAATAGGTGCACTGGTTGCTGAGCAGGAGTTAACCACTTCGCCCCAAAAGCCAGCCGTGTTGTCAGCAGCGCACAACTGGAGCAACTCGGAATGGCATGGTGTCACCAAACGCGTGGCGGTAAACTCGTCCAACCGTCAATCTTCCGCCGTCGTCATAAAAAGATCTCATTTTAGAGCCGTTGTCTGACGAATGATCTTCCGCTTTTTACGCAACATTGCGTACATTGAAGCTCTCAACGTCCGCTCTTTGGAACCTTCTCTAAGACATCTTTCCGTAAACAAATCCTGCCTCAATCACGACACTAAAAAAAAAAAGTAGAAACGAGGCAGCAATAAGCACGAAGTCGGAGGACGACCCCCGGATTATGAGGTGGATGGCAACGACATTCTTGTGAACACATGCCTCTCCCCAGAAACCAGGGATGCTTGCTCAAATGTGTATCCACTTTGGTACTCTGATATTGTTTGCAATTACCATGAGAGATCCTCAACTATTAATTTTTTGCTAACTAAGATGATGCGCTTCCCTGCGCTTGTTCGAGAGACCCTTGAAAGAGGTCGTATCATAAGCGTCAGCAAAAAACGTGTAAAGTAGAGCTTATATACAGGTACATTTTAAGCTTAACAAAGCGTCGAGAGCATCGCACCCACAGGACTTACAAAGTTTGTGAATAATAATTTTCAATAACTATTGTCCGCTGTATGCCAGTTTTCGATTGTGGGCAGGTACAACTATGGCACACAGTATTACCACCGAAGATATCACAGCAATGCTGGGCTTCAGGCAAAACTTCGCCAAAGGGGATCGAACACGGATGTCGCTTTGTGGTGTGTGTGTAGAGGTGCGGGTTGGATTTCCGCTTGAAATGATGTTTAGATCATAACCTCGCATTCTTGCGAAAACTTCTGCAGCTTCTTTGTAAAACTTTTTTTTTGTTCTCCAGCAATAAGTAATTAAGAGTTCACAAAGAGCATGAAGAGAAAGAAAAGAGAGAAAGAATAAAGAGTTCTTTTACATTCAGGTCAGCAGGGCAAATGTAACTAGTAGAGAAAAATTAGCCTAATGGGCCCCACACCTATGCACGAAGTTATTACGTTTGTAAATGTCGCTCAAATGTAGTACTTCCGAACTAGGGTCTGTCCTATCGTTGTTACTTTCCGAAATTTTTTTACGATCTCCCTCCCCCAACGTGGATTTGATACGACCCCCTTTTCCTACCCTCCACCATCTCCATCCTTCCATCAAAACCCCGCCCACTTTTTCCTCCAAAAATGCCGTCGAGCGGGGGGTATATACGCCCGCTGAAACGGCAAATTTTTATCTGCGCGCCCTCCACTCGCCAGCCTACTACCCACGAAATCTTAGTTTCACCTCAATCCCACACGTGATTTCGAGCGACTAAAGTGGGTACGACCCCCCCTCCTACAAACTCAACCAGGTACGACCCCCCCGTTGTTACTCGTAACAACGTAGGGTTGACCCTGCTTCCGAATTCAACAGAAGTCATGGTGATCGTTCATTGAACGGCACAGAGAATTTGCATTATGTGTGTGGCCTAAACGAAGAACTGTGATCGGTCGCTGTATGCGGTTTTTGGAATGCCTGTTAGGCACTTTACTCTGCTCCTTTTCTTATAATTGCATGATTCTATGAGCCTTTCCCCCTACTGAGTGCTTTTCCTCGTGCTACGCCCTACAATCGAGAATTTCGGAAAGAAAGTGTATTCCTCTCGGAAATTCTAATGACTGGATTGATTTTCAGTGTGCTCGAAGGCAGGCGATTTACGATAATTTGTACGAGGGTTCAGAGAGGCGAGGTGGTGCTCAGTGGTACGCCAGTGGCGGAAAAAGCAGAGAAATCCGTTGAAGAAAACGCAAAACGGGACCCTTTGGTCAACCGTCTAACAGATAAAGTTGGACGTATGAACGAGTTCACCGCAAGGCGTTTGGTGGCACTATGCCAAACCACACTCCAATCGACTTGCCCCACTTGTGCCGCTGCTGGCAACGCGGCTCGTCCATATCACCAACTAGTCGTTAATGGGCGGATCGCTTTCAGGAACGGCAGTGGCTTTAGAGATCTTGCTCAGACACCACTTGGTGTGTGCACCTTCCGCATTGTGGAAGCGCTACACCTCGCTTCTTGCAGTCAAGTGACTGCTTCATGTGGCGCACGCTTTCCCAATGCGCTTCCTCTTTGTCGTGGTGGCTGCCTTTGAGGAGTGAAATCTACTCTGTCAGCACTCACGCGATAAGACTCAGAAGTAGAGCTTTTATAAAAGCTAGGGAAAATCACATTGTAGCTATCTGCTCAAGATTTCAGTTAGAAACCACTAAACTTCTCCAAGCATCCCATCTTTTCGAAGGGTTCTGTCGAAGTCTTATTTTTACGGTGTTTCTCTTTTGCAGTGCTGCCGAGCAGAAATAGAATTTCTAGTGCTGTATATTTTTCTTGTCGAAATTACTTTTTGGCAAATCTGATAAAACCCTTCTATGTACTTGATTTGTTTGTCATTTTTATGCCATAGAGCAAATGTCCTCAGTCGCCATTTGGCTACTTGAAAGCAACCAAAGATTGTATCGTGCAAAAGCACACGAATTTTAGCTCGTCTCCACTAACGCATGTTGATACGAAGTTGGCAGGTTTACAGAAGGCGACAAAACCTAATTTTGCAGCCGAAATAGTACTTTCGTATATTAGGCAGTTTTTCGGGTAAAATCCTTCCCGGATAAATATAGATTTCCTTTAAACGCTCAAACAAAGACGCCATGATACATATCTGCCAACCCAATACATAGTTCTTAGGAGTTTTTTGGTAAAGGCATTAGAGTGAGCCGTTCGCTGGGCCAATTATCAGCAAGGGAGTCGTTACTAATGTTTCTGGACCCAGAGAGGTCGTATATAACTCGATTGAGTTGGCACTGTTTTTGTAGGAGATTTGTGAAACTTGTGCAATTTTCTTGGAAAGAAGAAGAAAAAGGAAAAATTGAGAGAAAAGAGAGGGGAGAGAAAGTGAAGAAAAGTGAGAAACTTCTCAAAGTTTGTTGGCGGAGCTTTCGTGACGGAACTGTGTCAGGGAGATTCGGCCCGCAGGGACGGATTCCGATTAGGAGACCATTCTTTGGAATCGGCCGGAACTTCTATGTGTTGTTGTTTTCCACCTCTATATTATAGTTAAGCGAGTATTTGCTTCGTTTTGTTCGATACTGCTCGATATATTCAGAAGTTTGATTATGTATAGCTTTCCATTTCCAAAATGTGCATAATGGACATTTTAGCTATTTTTCGCAAGATTTTATATTTTACTGGGGAAAAGAATTTCCTAATTGATTGAAAACTTTCGTCATTATCAAATGAATAAAGTGTGAATTTATGAAAATTGTCCCCCATTGCAATAGAAATACTTCGTGACCGAAGCTCAGAATTTTATTCTAAGGGGAACAGAACACATTAGCTGATTGCCTTCTGCAATTTGCACTCATGTGCGTCAACAGCTCAAGGTGGAGGTTTAACTTCAGTCTAGCCCCAGCTTAGAGGAACTCAAATATCACAACTCACGCGGACTCTTTTCGCTTGATTCTCGAAATAAAATTCGCATTAAATATTGCATAGCTCACTAGGATAAATGGCGGAGCAAAATGCTTTAGGCTTTTTAATCCTTCCCAAGAAAAGAAAACGTGAAAAATCTTCAAGTTTCCATTTACCCTCGGCAACGTTGTCGAGGTGTTTTTTCAGCCAGCGAGCGTTTCATGCGAGACTTTTATAATGAATGCGTATTTTATTAACCAGATTGGTCCCCCGGCAAGCGCCGGAACCTCCCTACCTTGCGTAAGCTTTCCCTTCTCCCTCCTCTCCTTACTCACCCCTCGTTCTCCTCTGCTCGCCGGCTACCACAGCATCACCTTGTGGAATGACCGAAAGTGTGCTAAGTGCGTGTTTATATAGCCGTTCTGGGTTATCACAATCATGCTTGTGCAAAACATTGATAGCGCAAATCCTGCGAGCTACCCAGATTTGTACAAAATGTAAAAAAGGAGTCTGTAACGTACCAAGGCGCCCACGTTTCAACCGCGCAGCAGAAGCGGCGTTGCGTGACGTCGGGCACGGTCATCTACTACAGGCAGCGGTGGTGAAAAGCCGTTATGCCTTCATGCGCGATGACTTAGTTTTTTGCGATGATGGAGCGCATAGGCCGTCCCGCGTGAAAAAAAGCCCCCCGCAAAAATAACCCGATGCGCCAAAATTTTCTAGATTTTTTCATTGCATTCCTATAGGCCAAGCTGTAAGTTCCGCCGATCGATCAGCCACCTCCTATAAGCTTCTCAGTTCAGGCTAACCCACTGAAGCCACGCCCTAGCTCCATACTGGTATGATTCTTGTCCATGATGAAAGCAGTGGTGCGAGTCAGCAGGTGGTGGAAAATGGAATGGCATTGGTCGAAGACGCCAAAGTTGAGGGCTTGCTCGCTTTGGTGCAAGCCACTGAGGCTGAACAGAGCTTTCCCGGCAACGCCCTCAGCGACCTTGTTGCGCACATTAGAGCAAGGCGCATCTGCGGCCTTCGTGGCCAGCTCTATCTTACACATCAAAAGTTCCATCCACCCGGACATCTACAATATTTAGTTGTGTTTTTAATGGAGACTTCCTTGTAATCCAACGCTGCTAAGCTCCAACTTAGGCACTGCAAAACGAGAGGGATAAATATATAGCTTGAAGCCGCCATGTATAAACCGGCTTATTGGCTGGTAGCACAAACAATCAGAGGATTTAGGAGCTCGATGTCTTACAAGGATTTGCCAGCTCCAACTTGCACAATTAATAATATAACATAAACATTATAACATACAATTACATTGAATAAGAAATAAACTCTTTCACTTTTTCATAAAAAACTTTAATTATATGTTAGATAAATCTAACTGACTATAAAAAAGTTTAATTTGTATTAAACCTTAATTAACTCAAATACTAATAATTCTTTTCACGCTAACAACTTTTGAAAATTTTATTTAATAAATACTACAATAATGTAAATCAAATTCTTTATACCTCTCCTCCCTTACTGATGAGCACAGGGAGAGGATACTCTTTCGTTTAGTCTCCGTCTAAGGGCACGTGCGAAACGGAGACTAAACTACTCTTTGAGTCCCACCCCCTAAATAAATTTTGAATAAAACATACATAAAAATATTGAGATCGAAAAACAAAAACAAAAACAGTTTTAATTTTACAAATAGAAAAGTTTAATCATATATAAAGCCATTAATTTTATTGCTGAAACAAGCCTATTAGATAAGGACTGTGGCAAACTGACTGCTCCAGCGGGAACTGAGAACCTTGTCCTAAAAAGCTCATGATCTCATTGCACTTAACTGGCAATTTTCGAGAATTGTCCGGTGATTGGTGTCGAGACAAGGAAGTGATCAAAGTGAGCAGGCTAAGCTTGAAAGAGTCTAGGGAAAACGGCTTGAGAGCTTATAATAACTAGAATCAAAGCAACATCGTCTGGCTGTAGAAAGCAATCTATTCTGATTCTGCATTTCCAGTACACCACAAGCAGCCACTCACTGTTCCTCCAGGAAGCAAGAACTCCTAGAACTTATTAATGGTGACGGCACTGATATTTTGCAGCTATTCAGTTTCCGTGGGGTTCCTGTAGTGGGAACATAGCAGTTCTCTATGGAATTTATTTGATGCTATAGCTTCATTTTTATATTCTTCCATGCAATTTTAATACCCGCATTCATTTCTTTTCGTACAGAGTGTTACTATCGTTGTGAAATGAGATAAGCAGTCATATGTGTTTACCATAAACTTTGAAGTCTAAGAAAACTTATCATACGCCGTTCCGTACAGTGATGCCCACTTTGAAATGCCACACTCTCGCATTCATTTCGTATCAGTTTAGTTTCATAAGACAAATTGCTTGATTGCTATCATTCCTCTTCTAATGGGTAATGGCAGAATGAATACGGCCCGAAGTCTTTCTGAAAGGCAAATTGTCGCCCAAACAGTGTCTACAGGGTGTGCGTGACATACCGAGAATCCTGGAATCTGGCCGCAACCACGTCCTCCTCAAAAGGTGTGCCCGAGGCGAATGGTGTATGAGGCATGGTCACTGCTGTTGATGTGGTTCACTAACAAGGGAGGTTTTCGGGCAAGGTGCGCTTTTTGGTTTAGTACATGCTGCAGGGGCGCATGTGTGGACCACAATATCCAAGTTTTGTTTTCGCTGAACGGTTTTAGTAGTACCAAAAAAGTTGTGAATAATACTCTTGATGGTTCAATCCCCCGCGGCGACTAAATTTTGCAATCAAGGTTGGCGGCCACTTGTTGGCTTCAAAATGGTCCTGACGATGAATTTGACATCTGATTTTGATATTTAGCGCGATTTGGCACCAAACCGTAGGCGCCAACCCAAATGCAAAATTTAGTCGCCACGGGGGATCGAACCTTACAGTACCTTATGCTTCTTTTTTGGTACTGCTATAACCGTTCAGCGAAAATGAAACAATAGAAAGGTTTGCGGTCCATAGGGCCGGACGCATAGTCGGTCGGACGACAGCAACGACTGCAAGTGTCGCACAGCATTGGGTGCGTATCGATCTGCGACAGCAGCGGTCGGACGACAGCAACGACCGCAGGTGTCGCAGATCGATACGCACCCAATGCTGTGCGACACTTGCAGTCGTTGCTGTCGTCCGACCGACTATGCGTCCGGCCACTGCGCGCCGTCCCTACAATATGCACCTAATCGTTGACACAAGCGCACCTTGCCTGAGACCTCTCCTTGTAAATATAGAAAGCGACTTTCCGTGTTTCGCAGGCGCGAACACGTTAATCGCTGCGGAATCTCAGTGACGCATCGACAGACCATGACAACTCCCGCAACAGAAATCGTTTCGCGCAGCAAAATGCGAGCAAGTCCCTGGTGTCCTAGGTAAGCGCACACCCTTGTTGCCATTATTGACTCCCGACCAAAATTTCGTGCCGAGCTTATCCACTGGAGCGTTTAACGGGCTTCGATCAACTGAATGTAAATATATTTTTTCTTGTGGCGCTGGTGTCGTCTTGAACTACAGCTGCTCCATCCAATTCATTAACGGCGCTGCTAGTATAGAGCTTTAGTGGTGCTATCTTTAGTTGGGCCCGGGGGACCAGCGCGCGTGCGGGCTGCTATACGTCCGCCTCCTGCCAATGCTTAGTCTCTATGCCGTACTTCGAAACTGCCCGTGATGTAACTGCCCCTGGGCTAAATTTTGGAGGAGCAGTACGAAGCGCCGCGACGGCCGTACTGGTACCCCCCACCAACTAAGATAGGCAAGTCCTTAAATGTAGCACTGGTTCCGAATATGACATTCTTTTTTAGTGCACTGTTCAGAGCTTCTCTCCGCTTGCCAGCAGCCTCTACCTGATAAGATTGCGCTTATTTCTACTTGCAGGAAAGGTGATCCAAAGTAAATCACTAAATCCCTGATCTCAACATTGCACTTGGGCCGGATCCTGGAGCCCCTCATGTCTCCAGACTTGGGCCCAAGTGCAATCTGATTAATGTAGGAGCAAGACGTGCTGGAAAAGGGCGCCAAACATTGCTGACGTCAAAAATGAATGTCATATTCGGGAACAGAAGTCCAAGTGAGCCCAATATGCAAGTTTTCATCGAATTTGGTGAAAACAGCCAAGGCGACAAATTAGGGCAGCGCCAAAAATGGATGTCCATCTTCGTGGTCAAGAGCCTTGACAACGCACCCCACTAGAGGGATTCATCTAACCGAAGTTCTTTTAGCTCCACGCGTTCGTTATAAAAGATCCCCCATGATTGATAAAGTGAAACCTAGTCCCTTTTTGCGGTTATTGCAGTGAGGTCATCATTAGCAAGATTTCTTGTTTGCCTTATGCAGACAACGCTTATGATAGTAAATGTAGTCATTAGCGGGAAGAAGTGAACCAATTGTCTGCTGAAGGGTGTTTTCTTTAATGCTTGCTTGTTCCTGATATTAGGAAAAGAGATGTTGATTCCTGACGCAGGCTTTCAGGAACTTTTACTTTACTAGGTGAACTTTATTCATTTTCTATTGAAGTTTCGTGTTACTATTTGCAAAATGTTGCAAAGGAAGTATATTCAGGTGCGACGACTTAGCTTGTGGTAACAAGATAGCCACTATCTAATAACCACCTCCATTTCCTTTGAACCGAATAAAATGCATCAGGCTGAACAGACCGCGGAGAGAAATCATTGGACACACCAGCAAGATAGATCGCGTGTACAAAAAGCAAATACTGTGCAATAATTGTTTTACAGAACTTTCCAAATTCATGACATTAAACGGGTGCCAACCTTATTCTCCTGTTTCAAAGCAAGTGGGTTATATTCAGTGGAGTCTACTGAAGACGATGGACTGCTACAAGTATCACTAAAACAATCGATGAATTAAAGAAGATCCCAGGGAAAGCTCGATGTCACCTACCTACACAACAGGCCCGATGCGTTTCCGAAATGAATTCACGCAGATATAAACACAGAGAGCGGCCAGTCCAAAAAATGATGTTGTATTCTGTTTGATAAGTTCCTATGAATACATTGCTGTGGCCACGTGTGTCTTCCAGGCCGCATTGCTTTTCCATGAACACTTTATTTGTTACCGTAATTTTTGCCCACCCTGTAGAAAGGGTGCACCCGACACTCGCCATTGGTGATGGCGGCCAACGCCATTTGCCTATATATTGTCAGGTTTCCAGCATAGAGTCGTGTCCCTGTTTATCCCATCGAAGGACCCCGCTTTCTGCTTGAGCTCCATATTTTATACCAAATTATATATCATTTGGAAGAGAACTGCGTGCTCTACAGAAAAGCTATGTTTCGCCTGCACATTCATTGCAGAGTTTTCAAACTTTAGGCCGGTACCAGGCCCACGAAAGTGAAAGTCCAGCCAAGAAAATTAAGTAATAATCCCACAACTAACGCCTCATTCCTATTTCCTAATGAACAATTGCAGCGATGGACCTCTTTAACGATCGATGACTTGCTCTAGAATTACGCTAACACATCTTCGCTCAAAACAGAACCTTGTCCTCTCTTCTTTTTGAAATTGTTTGTTCATGTTACCGATGACCACAGCTGTTTTTGAAACACCTGAAATTCTTCCTCTGAAGGCACCGTCCTTATTTATTGTGTAACATATCGTTTCGAAAGCACTTCTTTTGCCCTTCTTGCCCATTTGTTTTGTTTTTATATTCGCTGTGAATCAGGTCGAATTTTAGGCCTGCCTTATAAGGAGTTCAACGACGGAAATGACCACATTACTTGGAAAATTTTTTCCAAGAAGATGAAAAACCAAACAGACCAACATTCGTAAAGGAAAAGCTCCCAGGTCGCCATGGCCATTCAAGAAGAGATGTATACCACTAGATGTGCCTTTGAACGCTGATCTCAAATCTACCTTCCAAATCTGCTAAACGATTCTCTGAATGGAGTTATGAAGCAAAACAGCGCAACGGCAGTGGTCGGGATTTGCAGTCAAAACGTCGTAGGATCGGCCCCTGATCGCGTTTACTGTCTTGCGTTCTTCAGGAATTAGGCTAAATAGGCCTTTTAGCTGTACTCCTGAAGAAGCAAAACAGTAGACGCGATCAGGGGCCGATCCTACGACGTTTGACTGCAAATCCCGACCACTACCGTTGCGCTGTTTTGCTTCATAACTCCCTTCAGAGAATCGTTTAGCAGATTTGGAAGGTAGATTTGAGATCAGCGTTCAAAGGCACATCTAGCGGTATACATCACTTCTTGAATGGCTATGACTTGCTCCAAACATTTCACTAGTTTTTCAATGTCTCGGCTATAAAAAATTTGGGCTAGATTTCAGGTAATGGTGCTCGACCGTCGAGTTCTGGTTGAAAAACCGGGTCTGGAAATGGAGCGACGCGACTTGTTGGGAAACCTAATAGTGGAATGTTTAGAAGAGGTCATGGCTAACCATAAGTTGAGGGTACATCACTAATTGATTCCCCTGAAGAAATAGAATTAGGCTAGTTGTCGGTTCAGATAATTTTGGTTCATAATATAAGGTCTTTCGGGAGAAAAGGTGAAGTTTATGCATTTCATGGTGCTTGGCACGGTTTGGGAGTCTTTCCAAAGCATTTCGTAAAGCCATCATAGGATAATTGAAAAGCTCCTACGTCTCCAGATATTTTACAAGTTTCGAACATCCACAAAAAGGTTTCTATAAATGATTAGAGAAGAGTTATGAGGGCTGTCCCAAACAGTATTTCTTCTTGAAATCAGTGTCGCGCGTAATTTAATGTTTCTATATCTTGAAAAATGTGACTAGAGAGCGGTGAA
>MU894792.1:0-15556 GCA_036418205.1 Ostertagia ostertagi
TTCTTCTTACTCTTCAGCGTCTGTACAGCATTGTAGCAGGGTTAGCTTTTTTGGCACGTTGACGCCATTTCCCCGATTCAATACTTGTTCGGAATGGAAGCCTACCATGTGAAATCCTCGTGCAGCGTATCAATCCACCATCCTCTACTATGAGGACGATAGCTCTGATAGCGGGTATAGCAGAGAGGAACTTCAAGCCAAGGTGCAGAAATGGCAGAAAGTCCTGACAGAAGGTGGGCTCCGGCTGAATGTCAAGAAGACCAAGTTCCTGAGCTCCGAAGAGGGTGCAGAGCCGATCGTGGACGGCCATGGTGAGACCATCGAAAGAGTGGAGGACTTCCGCTACCTTGGGAGCGATCTGGCAGCCGACGGTAGTGTGGATCAGGCAGTGAAGGCTCGAGTCAACGCTGCATGGATGAAATGGAGGGAGTCCACTGGAATCCTCTGCGATCGAAGGTGCTCCAGAACACTGAAAGGAAAGGTGTATCGGGCAGTGGTGAGGCCTGCGATGCTCTACGGCAGCGAGTGCTGGCCCTGAACAAGAATCACGAAAGGCAGCTTCACTCCGCTGAGATGAGGATGCTGAGGTGGGCCTGCGGCTGGACGCGGCTGGACAGGGTCAGAAACGAGGATGTCAGGGCGGTCATGCAGACTGCTCCTGTCCAGCTGAAGATGCGAGAGCAGCGCCTCCGATGGTATGGGCACGTGCTGAGGAGGCGAAGATCATCCGATCAAGAAAGCGATGGACTTCGAAGTGCAAGGCAAGCGAGCGCGAGGAGCTCCCAAAGGGAGTGAGAGCAGGGTGAATATCGGTCGAGGAAATCCTCGACAGGGGGGTCGTACCTGTTGGGCTGGTCCATGGGGGGTCGTACTCTTGGGGGTCAGTAACAGAAGTGGTATCATGGTGCAGATAGGTAATAGGGTATAGCGCAGCAGAAAATGAAAACATCCGAAAAAAAACATGATATTAAATTTTCTTTGCAGGTTCAGTCGCTCCATTCCTCCACCTTCATGAGAAGGGCGTATTTGAAGGCAGTACAAAGAATGAAAGTGCATCCCCGCAAAGAAGAGTGCCACATGTGCGCACGCGCTGCAAAGGCACCTCCTCTGCCTATCGCTCGCTCCTTCTCCCTTAATACCTCGCTGAGAATGACGCTGTTGTTAGGGACCCTGTCGGAAAAACGACAACCGTGAAGAAAAAGCGCTGGGCAAATGAAGTTGTTTTTTAGGTTACAGGAATAGCACACACACTATGTCTACTACAAATACAGTTTCGTTCGAAGGTCCCCATCATATAACACCTTTCAATCGATTCTGCAACTGTGAGTGGAGGAGGGATGCATGGCTTATACCAATACCAAATCGGATGATGACGATTGCTCCTATTCTTATTGTTTGCGTTCAAAGATATTGTTCTAGACACATTCCGAGTGTTGCCAACGAGTCACACTTGCAATGGTGAATGAGGGAGCGGATTTCCAGGTGGCCGGATCCGACCTCGATAGATCCTCGACGCAATTATCTCTTCAACCAAAAAGCTGTAGAAGAAAACTAAACAGACCATCAGGAAGCGCAAACCTTCCGCTTTCCAAAACTATCTTCCCTTTTTCAGGATCTTACAATATAAGAGATATATTGCTCTTGAAGTGGCAAAAACTCGCGTGAAAATTTCGGCCTCCTCGACATTTACTCGACGAAATTTGAGAGACCCTATCTTTCTGCATGGAAGGCTTCCAGAGCAATTTCGATGCTTCTTGGAAACGCGAAATCCAGCTCTATCTAACTCTACCTCAAGCTGCTTCAAAGGTTGTGAAATGGAGGAATGCAACCTTTTCATCGAGGGTGTAGATTCGGACGTTTTTTTTTGAAATTTCGGCAAATCTGACCCAGTGACAATCGCGCCGCAGCTGCCGTTGAATCGGCCTTTGATACACTCGGCTGTTTTGATATACTCAAGCAAGAATCAAGATTGAATCGCAACCCCGTGTCTTCAGGATTTCTGTGCGTTTCTGAACGAACCTCGCCTTGAGGTCACACAAAGTTAATGCCTCTTTCCTCGAGTCGATATTTCAGTATGTACACAAAAGTATGCAGCGATGGAAGACGTGCATAGATGACAAGATGAAGCGTCCTTAGCATTATTTTGCAGAATTTTTTTGATTTGTTTTGCAGGATTTATTTTAATTGAATTAATTTGCTCTGTTAGAGGGGGTCGTGCCAGGATCTCGATTTCGGGGGGGGGTCGTACCTCTGCGACCACGTACTCGACACGATTTTCACCCTGGTGGAGAGACGTGATCAAGAAGACCTAAGTGAAGTCATGGCCACAGCAGAGGACGCCCTGGACAGATTGAAGTGGCGACGACTGACAAAGACAGCGGACCCTGCGACTGCGCGGGACTAACGCTAGGGAGAAGAGAAGCGTAATAACTCTATCGCTGCTAAGGCGCCCTCAAGGCCGTTCCCCGTAACAGTCACGATCGAGGGCGATCTCTATGGTACACTTGCGCGAGATAATTCCGTACCCCGTCGAGTCGAGTTCTGATCTTCGATTTGAGGCACACCGGGATCTTCTTGTCCAGTCATCGAGAATTATCGGTCATCCAGCGCCATTTGGACTGCTGCCCGAGTGGGTTACGTTGATCGGTCCTTGGAAATGAAAGTAAGGGTGCTATAATTAGTACTGCAGTGAGGAATAATAAACCGAGAAAGAAGGCCCTCAAACTTACAGTATGGACATCCATTCTCGCTTTCTGCTCGCGAATAAAATTCACATATCGATGTCATTCCCAATAATTATTCCAGCAAATCAAATGACAGGTATCGACTTCTTCTTCTCATATGCGCAGGAGGATAGCTCGATCTCATTCCCGCTTGTTAACAACGGAAAGTAATATCAGAACGTTAAGGCTTTTTTTTGAATAAGACACGCAGTATAAGAAAGAGAAGAGTAAGGGCTTGGTGGCACACGCCTAGACGAAAATTCTGTTATATTTCAAGCTGAAGACACATATAATAGCTAGAAGATCGCGAGATTTGGTTGGACTCCGGCTGGGGCGAAAATTTGGCATTAATAACACTGCATTCTTGTGCTAATATTGGCAACGAACTGCGGCATAAACAGCGGTTATTCGATAAACACAAGTCAAAACTCTGAAATCTGACAAAGGTTTCGGTCCAGCGATTAACTGCCAGTATGACTTACCGATTTTTCACGTCTTACGTGTGAAGCACTAATGAGCCTTGGTGAATTTTTCCATCGAAACTGACTTGGGATGGAATGTTGGCTCAATGTGGTAGCTTAATTACCCGGAAGCAGGAGAACGGTGCGAACCCTCCTCGGCAAACTTCTGCCTTTCAATCTAGCTTCTTACGATAGCTCCTAGATTTATATCTGTTCTTAGCGAACGGTGACCTCCACCCCTTACCAACAGCTGCAATGATAACAATTAAAATTGTGAGCTCAAATAGTGAAACAAAAAATATGCGGAATGGTTATTCCAGACGTCTGCAACAGTTGAAAGAAATCTGAAAGGTTATTCCTCGAATGCACCTGATTTGCAAAAGTGGCACTCAGCTTAGCAAAAGCGTCATCGAGTGCTTCTTTGAGAATTCACCTGTCACCGTGGGCAATCCTATCACGCTGCTTATTCGGGAGATTCAAACGTAGGTTTGTTTGATCTCGACTGCGACAGTAGCTCACCTGCTGCAATCGAGATCCAATAATTCGTGACTATTTTAAGGCGTCGGTCGTCACAAACTATAATTAAAGCATAAAAAAGGATAAAGCATTTGCCGTTGATCAATCCCTTTTTGGGATGCGGCACGCATTCTACTTCCATTTGTACATTCGCAGTGGCATTTGAATGCGATGTGGCCTATACAATGACTTGCGGGGGCCAGTGTTTTTTTCCTCCCAGACAGTCTGGTACCAATTAACCGACCCCGGAGGGATGGAAGGCTTGGTTGGCCCGGGCGACTCACGACCCAGGATTTGATCCCGGACCGCTCGCGTGGTGAGCGCGCCACTTGTCACTGCACCACTTCCGCCCAAATTTCCACCCTCCCCTTAAAATTGCGTGAGCGAGCGAAAACACGTCTGTTAAAACGACATGCCTTTGTCAACTAGTAAACAAAAATAATTCATTCAAACTTTGAACAATGGCAACATCTTGTCGCCCAGTATGTTCAGAAAGTGTCCAAGTTCGACTTTGTATGAATCTTTTCAAGGCTTTCAAGAAAGTGAAAAAACCGGGACGTCGTTTAAATAAAGTTGCCATATCCTTGGTCGTCAAGCTCAGTACTGAACGATTATCATAATCAAATTTTTGATAAGTTCGGAATTTGCATACGGCATGGGGATTCCGCTCGAAGCCAGGCCTACCGACCTTGCTTATAAGTACGGTGAACGTAACTCTGTTGTAAAGCGGCAGCAGACTCTGAAGACACATGGGAAGGGCATGATACTAATGCTCGAGCCCCGTATCAAAATGGAAATCCGATTCGGTGGCCGCATCTTAAAAACTGGTACTGCCCTGCCCATACATGCCTTTTTTCTCTTAGATATGTATCCTGCGTGCCCGCGGCGTTTTTAGCGCCGGGCTGTTTAGACCCCTAACCGGCGTGCTACGCGATCCATATAAAACCGTTTCACTTTATAACCTCATCAATAAACATCTATTATATATCAATGCACTATCTTATACATTTACAATATTTCACGTTCATTTTTGTTCAGTGGAATCGATTATTATCGCATGGTATAGGGAGTAGGGTAACCGAAAGTGCGACAGAATTGAAAATGTATTTTGAAGAATATAAGTAAAAAAAAGATAAAGTTGATTTAAACTAAATTGTTTTGATTGCTTTATATGCTCGAAGTTGTCCACACAGCCGCTCTTTCACTTTTACTACAATTTGGCGAGAAAATTGAGAGGGTGCGACTAGAGTTTTTCACAACAAATACCAGTAATTCAGGAATTCGTTCGCATTGCACAGTCCCACGTCTGTATTGTTCTTCTCCAGATTCAGATCTTCAACTCCTATAACAATATTGGATGCCAACAGAGAAAAAGTCGAAAATACCTCTTAAAACGCCGTGCTCTTCCTCCATGTGCAGCACGCGGTACGCAATGGGTTAAGATAAGCTAAAAGTCCTCCTTCTCCAGTTGCTATGCGGAGCTCGCACTGACCATGAGACTAGTGAACTACTTATGCATGGGACCATTCGTCCAGGTAATTTGAGTAGACATAACCCGAAGGCTAAACTTATGACCCCTCATATACTCCCAAAAATCTTCCCCATCTCCGAGTCCTACTCGCCATGGTCTTCCATCCTACTTGAAACTATGCTTGGCTTCTTCAAAAAGGTTTTGTTTGCTTCCTTGTGCTTTGAACGAGGACAGAAAAAGGGAGAGCAACTATAGAACAGCCTGAACAGGAGGGCAATTTCGAGTTCTGAAGCATTTTGAAAACTAAATCCCATAAGAAATCTCCTGAAGCCAATTCTCACTTTACCAATCAATCTCAAATTCTTGATGATCTCCAGCATAACGGCATGCCGAAGATCTATTCAGTAGATAGCTAAGAGTAACAAAAGCCCTTATAATATCGCTATAGGCTTCAAAAGAACCTATAGCTACCAATCTTAACTATGACGAGACCACCTGCGCTCGCCCACCTCAGGGATTACATGTGAGGATAAAAAGCCGGATAGTAGATAGCATGGTTAGCCTCAATCGCATTGATGCGGTGCTATCAAAAAATGTCTACCCGTCATTTCCCACGCCCAATCATTATAGTGTTTGTCACCCAAATATTAGACGGTGGTTTATCTTTTAATAAGGCGCCCCCGCTTTCTCATAGCCGGGAATACAGTTTTGCCATTTCCCGATGCCAGCCAATCGTCCGCTGTTCCAGAGAATGATATGCTGCAGAGGAATGCTCGATTTCAGTCATCCTGCTGAAGGCCCTTTGAACCTTTTTCATGGTGAATGACCATTATTTATATTCCAGCGCCGCCGATGCTGGTCACAGCTGACACGCCAACTCCAAACTTCTCAGTTCCACCTGTCTGCTGCTTCTCGACAAATTGCAGCTGAAATAGAAGTTGCAACGTCATGAATAGCTGATCATACATTTGAGGACGTCGACACTCCACCTGACTGCCGCGTCAGCGGATATTAGGCCTTTGATCGGAGGAAACACTGATCATAAGTACGTAGACGCGAGTGGGCTGAGCCGCCGCGACCATTTCTTGCAGCCAAGGCTTTACTTCAAAGCTGTTCGTGCTACCTTTGAAGCATTTCAGCGAATCCCCCCCCCCCCCCTTCCCTTGGAGGCCGGGCACATTTTGGATTCTGGGTAATTTCGATTTTGGGAAATACGAGTAGCATTCTTGGGGCTTGTCATATGTTCACAAGTCTATTAACAGAAGGTACTTCCGGCAGACCCTCTCTCGCCTTTTCGCATGGTCGGGCCCAGTAATTGTCTATGTTTTGTTCAACAAAGTTAAGAACAGGACGGTAAAGTATTATTATCAATTGACAGATGTATTAGTAAGTATCGCCTGTGACAATTGAAGAACAAGGAAATACCAGTAAGCAGTTCTTGGGGCTTAGCAATATTCATAAGTCTAATTAACAAGAAGG
Organism: Ostertagia ostertagi; assembly: GCA_036418205.1. Taxonomy (NCBI): domain Eukaryota; kingdom Metazoa; phylum Nematoda; class Chromadorea; order Rhabditida; family Trichostrongylidae; genus Ostertagia; species Ostertagia ostertagi. Next base: position 6,651 of record MU894792.1, read on the forward strand.
TATTCAGCAGACCCTCTCCCCTTTGAGGCATGGGTCGGGAACAAATTGGTGTATGTTTTGTTCAAAAAGTTAAGACAAGACGATAAGTATTATACAATGAAGAATGGAAAAGAGTAGAACAAGCAGAAGCACTATTTTGACATGCGATCGCCACCGAATTGGTGTATTCTCCTGTGAAAATTGGAAAGAAAAGCAATGAGGAACGCTACTGGGCAAAAAAAGCACCATAGAAAGCACTGAATTCCACCTCCGATACTCTACGATAAAACTTAAAGGCAGCGATTACGATAAAGAGGAGCGCATCGGGGAAGCATATGCACCACACGAATCAGTTACTTGGCTGCCAGGGAAGCGAGGTGTGGCGCTTTCACGACGAAAGGTGCGCTGGTTGCTGAGCAGGACTTCGAAAGCACTCCGCCCCCAAAAGCGATCCGCCCACTAGTTTAGTTGGTGATTTGGACGAGCTGCGTTGCCAGCAGCGGCACAACTGGAGCAACTCGATTGGAGCATGGATTGGCATGCTGTCGCGTTGCGCTGAACTCGTTCATACGTCCGCTTTCTGAGCTGTTACCTGTTCATGAGTGAAAACCAACGGCCAAAAAAGGGGGTCCCGTTTTGCGTTTTCTTGACGGATTTCTCTTTCGCTACTGGCGTACCACTGAGCACCACCACTCTCCTATAAACCCTTCTTGAATCTATCGTAATCACTGCCTTTAAGTCTTGTCCTCAACCAACAAATCGGAAACGCGAGAGACAGGTTGTACGCGGGTAAGCATAAACGCTATGAATGCTGTGGTTAAAGCTATTAGCGGTCGCAGCGGTCAAGCGATGGCGCTGGCTCCGCTGTGCGCACTTTCAAGTCGCGACAGTACCGTCACCCCCGTGTAGAACCGCTTGAAGGCAGCGACTACGGTAGTTTTTAAAAGGGTTCGAAGGAGACGTGGTGGTGCTCAATGGTACGCCAGTGGCGAAAAAAGCAGAGAAATCCGTCAAGAAAACGCAAAACGGGACCCCCTTTTTGGCCGTTGGTTTTCACTCATGAACAGGTAACAGCTCAGAAAGCGGACGTATGAACGAGTTCACCGCAACGCGTTTGGTGGCACCATGCCAAACCACGCTCTAATCGAGATGCTCCAGTTGTGCCGCTGCTGGCAACGCAGCTCGTCCAAATCACCAACTAAACTAGTGGGCGGATCGCTTTTGGGGGCGCGAGTGCTTCGAGAAGTCTTGCTCAAGACAGCCCGTTCTTTCGTCGTAGAAGCGGCCACACCGCAGCCAAGTAACTGCTTCATGTGGTGCATGAGCTTCCCCAAGACGTCCTCTCTTTATCGTGATCGCTTCCTTTACAGGGGGGCCCACCCCCAATCAAAGAAACACTCGCTCATGATTTTTAAGGATCTTATCGAGACCCGTACTCTGAAGAGATCATTTAACCCCTAAAAATGAATGTGGCACTCATTTTTCAATGTAGCCCAGGACTGATTTAGATTTGGCTTACAATCAGTGCCGCGGTGTCATAAAACCGTACTCGTTAACCAACCGCGTATGGAAGTTTTAAAATGGTTCTTCTCATAGATGTAATACGCACTCTGAGATAAACTGGAACAATTTTTGCTGAATAATTCTGAAAGAAAAGTCAGAAGAAGTCGACGTGAATGGGAATATCATATCCGTGACCAGGATCGCCAATAACTTGAGGAAAATTTGTACGGGAAATTATAGCAGACCTCGCCTCGTCGATTGTAATGGACGAACAATTCTATTCCCTTTTAGTTATTCCAACTACACGTAGCTAAACTGACATAAAACATAACAAAGCAGGTGTTAGCCCGGAGATCAATACATAGGTGACTAATGAAATGCCCCTTCCACTCCTTCGGAACGCAACACGCCCTTCACATAGTGTATAGGCATGGTACCGGCATCCGATAGACTCAAATATTTGAACTGTTCCACTTCTAACAGCAAGTTCAAGAAGAAGTTCTGCTTTATGTGAAGAATGATTCACAGCAGGCAGACCACAGCTCGACTCACAACAAGAGGATCGCTCGATTCGCGAAGTCTGACCTCGCCTACAGTGACCAGTTCGTTTCGATTAGAGTTCAGAAATGGATAGCAGACTTAAAGTTACTTGCCACTATATAAAGTCGAAAAAGGGGAAAACAAGGGAAAGCAGGTGGATCCCTAAGCACGGTCAACCGACCGTTCGCACTATTCGAACGAGGGGGTCGCATTTTGAGGTTGAGTCGAGGAGCAAGCTTAACCAGTTCATCTCCCCTTTCCGCTGCGACGTGTTTGGAGAAGTGAGAAGTGGGCACAGTTGGGCCGTGTCGACTGGTCTCAGAATCAAAAGACTATAGAAGTATCAGTCATAATGGCGAAGGTGGCAGTCGGGGTAGAAAGAAGGAAGGACGTTTTTGGGAGAGTGGAAGAGTCTCCTAAATCTCATGGTCGTGGTGGAGAGTCGCATCGAGATCAAGTGAAGGGGGGGTCGCAAAATTTTTGAAAAAGTGTAAACGTGACGGTTGACCTTGCCGTTGAGCGTCGGATGAGCACACGCAATCACACCGCAAATATCCTGGGCATTCTAGCACTGACCACCCCCGTGCCCCTATGGCCGCGGCACGCCCCCATCCTGCGGGTTGCCTAGCAGATGGAGCGCCGGCGTTGGTCAGCTTCGACTAGAGGTACTTAAATGTGGGCAGAATGGTGTCCCATTTTCCAGTTCTGGGTTGTTTTTCTTGATTGTTCTCCATCCGCTGCAATCATCGCCCACTTCACTTGATTTTTTAGTGAACTGCCGACTCTTCAACGACAAAATTCGCTTCAAATGGAAGCCAGCGTGTTATACCCTTTAGCCTACGTTCAAACTGCTAAGCTAATAATAACACGATGTCTCGCGACCTGTATGCGATTACTCATTTTGATCCCAAATTTCGACAAAGTGAGCATGAAAAAAGGAGAGATGAATTCAGTACTGATCAGTTCCTTCACCGTATGCGCCATGCACTAAACGTCTTGTTGAGAGTACACAGTTGAGTTATTCGAATGCGAAATGCACCTAGGTCCAAACCCCATGCCGGCAGTACGTGGGTTTGTCTTTCAAGTGAATTTGCGCCTATTGATGACATGGATTTCGGACCAGGATTCTACCTTCAGGGCCGTCATAAGAAGAGCTTACTTATTATTGCACTACGTTCTCTTCACAAGGAATATTTGAGCAATTCATGCTACTTTTCTAGTTAGACTAGTTATGCGTTAGAGACGAATTTTTCAGTGCTTATTGTTAGAGGAAAATGAGTGCGGCTGTACCAGTAGCGCTAGAAACCAAAGATTAACAACACCTTGACGACAGCGCGGCAACTAGGTTTGCCGCGTTTTGCACGCCGCAATGGACATTGTGGCAACTATAGTTGCCACACCCTTTACATTCAGTTTTTTCTTGAACGCGCCATTTCTTCCCAGGTTTTTTGTGTTCATTTTTTAGGCCATACCACAACATAACCAAGAACCACGCGGCTTATAGAATGACCAAATATTCTTTAGTTTGGCAGAGGTTTTTCGGACCGGACGAAAATATCCGTTCAGTTCATTCCTCATTTTCTCTTCATTAACACGAACATGTAGATAAAAAAGAATATTAGAAGTGAGTACAAAGCTACTCGTGTGGCAAGATATGTGTTTTTACCGAAACAACCACGTCCAAAATAATTTTGAAATCACTAAAGCAAAAGTAAGTGAAACTTGCCTTTTCAATGCTGTAACACATCATTCGACCGCACTTTCACATGTGTACCTTCCAATAAGTTTGACACACCGAATATCAGTGAAAACATTTTGTCGCATCGAAGTATTGCGTATTTAAAGCTCAAAATCCACAGATTTGTTGTGAGGCGGCGGCGCTCGCAGAACCGCTCTGGTCCCACGCGGCCAAAAATGCCAAAACGCGCGATGTCGTCAACGTGTTAAATCATTTTGCACTACGGCTGGAACGTCTATCCACGGCCTTTCACTCGTCCCCGATCGACAAACTTGATTTGTGCAAGAGAAAAAATACTGGCAAGGCAGAAATCACAGTTCCCCTCGCTAATGCCAACTATGTCCTGGCCGAAAGTCAATTGGCTGTCTGTTCCAAAGGGAAAGATCAGTGTCCGAAGATGCCACGCTAGGTTTTAGTCTCAATTTAGAGCAAAAGGAGATAGAAAGCAGACTTAGCTAGAGAGAGTTGTAAAAAAAAGACTAGTGAATTGAGTGGGAAGAAGTGATCTTCCTTAGTGTGTGGGAGGAAGTGCAAATTCTCATTCCCGTCCAGCGATGACCATCAAAAATGCTGTGCTCTCGTCAGGGTCAGTGAAATTACCCGCAGACTCATTTCTGAATTAACTTCCAAATGTGACATCATTAAGAATCTTCAAAATAATTGCTAGGCTTGGAAGAGATATATTACTTTAGTCGCTCCCACGCAACTACGCCACAACTGCTGCAATTTTCACTAATACATATACGAATAAGTGAGTGTTTGGAAGCGCTCTCGACTCCAATTTTAGCTCTCCCAACTCCAATGAAATAAAGATAGCTACATATCTATCGAAAGTCATCAAAGTCGTTACAAGGCTACCTCAGTACTAAGTGTTACTTATTGATCTATACGATCACCCCTTCGAAGTTCCCGAAAGCAAATGACCTGAAGGCTTTACCTATTTAAGCCGCGTTACTACCAGCTCGGGTGGCAACGAAGGGTGCAATGTTTTTCACACTTTGAATTATGGACTTCTGCTGAGCCACAAATCGGTCGAACCCAGGAGTTAAATTTGCTTAGTGTACATCTCTTCGTCGTCGTTCTCCATGAGGTATCGAAATGGTGCAACCTGCTTCTCTCTGGAGACTACAGCCTCGAGAAAATCCTGACCTGGAAAGGCAATCGGTGTCCGATTTGGACCTGCTGTGCTCCCCCATTAAAAGCTACCCGCACGAGTTCTTTTGCTATGTGACCGCCACACGCAGACGTTTCAGGTACACGATTGATAGAGGGTCTGCACTCCTCTGGAAAATTATAGAGGCTTGGACAAAGAAATCCCCATGAATTGACCGTTAATCACAAGAGTGCAACACGAGTTCTGTCAACATCTTCTAACCTATTCCATCCCTACGCGGTGGCTGAACAACGGCGCTACTGCTGATGAGATTGTTCTATGCTATAGACCTGCGGAAGCATCAGCGGCTAGATCGATCAAAAGGGGTTGAAAAACTGTCAAATACAGCAAGCCGTGTTGGCTCACGTATGGGGAGCAAATCTCGAAGAAGCCACCGAGAACTTTTCCACAGCTTCGGCCTTGTAACAGCCTAGGTCTCCTTCAATCAAGGCTGGAAGCTGGTCAGAAAACTCCAACTATTACGTCCAAAATTTGAAAAAGTACGTCCGCTCCGCGACAACCGAGACCACGTGTTTCGTAAATTGCACAGCTCTGAATTTCGAAGGCCTTAGTTGAGAAGTGCAACCAGACGCTCGTAGCAGCTGATCCAGCCTCCCTCCCAGAAGCCAACGTTCATGCTAAGTAATCATCTATACTGGCGAAAAAATACGATTCAAATGGTGCTCGAATCGACCTCTATCAGCCTTGAAACTGCCCGAACTCTAGAGAAGGCACGGTGTCGACACTCTGGTGGATCGTTGGCATCAAGTCACTGATAGTACCAATCGACATGTTGTTTGTTAGATGGGGATATCCTTTTTGTTGAAATAATCTTAACTCAAAAAAATGTTCGAAAGTGGCACGAACTTTTGGGCAACCTAATATATATTTGCGCCCCGCAAGTCATGGCACAATTAAAGGGACAAATCGTGTTGAAATGTCTTCGCTATCCCGAGTGGAAGTAGAGTGCATGGCGCATTCCAAGAAGGACTACTCGATGTTGACCGCTCTATTCTTATCCTTCAGTCACTTTGTTTTCTAATGCGTACTGTATCTGGCAGGAACTGAGGACTTGCGCCGTTAATGCGTCTCAGGGTTGACCTATTCCGTGAAGAACGAAAATATCAAATTGGACCGAGGGTAATACATCACAGCCTTGGGCTAAATCTGGATGTTCTATTTCCATGACTTGGTTACTGTAAAATGACATCATCGAGTTAAGGTCGTCATTTGAAAAGAACTCCGGTCTGCGTCAAATAACACCAAGTCAAAGATCCTTACCGTTTAAATGTGATAGCTATACAAATATGGAAAGCCAGGAAAGGCTTTGACGCACTCACTTGACGCCTACAATCGAGCTTTCACAGGAAGTAATGTCTACAGATTTAGAACATGAGAAAATCCTGATTTAGATGCTGTGCGTCCGTGCGATATATAAAGATCAGCACGTCTGGGTGTACTTAGAGGGCAAGCTATTAACTTGGTCGAATGTAGTCCTTCTACGGGTCATGACGCCATGAGCGTGTTGTGATGTCTATTTACGAACAAAGAACATGTACACTGTACCCTTGTGATGAAATGCTGCACTGACATACTGAATTTGAAGGCCAGCGATAAGTAGGATTAGCTCAATCCAGGTAGTACATATGAATAGTGTCTGAGGTGGCCTTGAAACAGAATGAATGCAGAGAGAAATGAGGAAAACTGGCTATAAATAATTAAATAAATATTTATAACAGTTGAGAATGATTCAAAGAGAATATGGTTTGAGAGGGATGATCGCTCCGAGGGAATCCTGGGTGCGCCGGGGCCCGGAGGCTAGTTGCCGTCATGACCACTACGTATCTACTTCGTAATCGTGCGGCAAGTATATTCTTGTCGTATCAGTCACTGGGCTACTGTATGTAAGTATCTGTCGTAGATCAGCCATCTCGGCCTTAGCATGTTATACCGTCCCACGTCAAAATTTCAAAATTTTCACGACCCTCCCCCCTTCTGGAGGGCCTCGGTACGACCCTCCCCCAGGGGCAACCCTACCGTTGGTACTTTTTGGAAAATTTTTCACGACCCCCTCCACCACCATGAAACTCAGGAGGTCCATCAAATAACGACCACCACCCTTACCATCAGAGCCGTTACTGTGGCAATTCTGGGACCAGTTGACACAACCCAACCCCGCCCACACCTCCTCCAAAATAGACATCGAGAGGGGGTGTAATATAGAAACACTGACAGACCATTCGAGCCGCAGTAAATTAATACTCCCGGCCTCAAGCAAGTTCTGCAGCACTGTAAAATGACTCGGACCCTTTTCAATTCTCTACGATGTAGTGGAATCTAGCAGTGGCAGAAAAATATACTGGGCGTCGATCATTTCGCTTCGTTTCGAACATTGTATGAGGCAGTTATGCGTACTTTTCCTCTCGCATACCTATTTGATTATTGTCGCGAAAGTTTCAGTTCAAGGGAATTAGAGGGCTCCGCAAAGCCACAGGATGTACATACATAGCTCTCGTTCGCATGAATTCCAGCCAATGACTTAAAGCAACAATCCAGGAACGAATTCGCGGGTAAGGACCACCTATAATGACGTTGCAGGTGAGAAGTTGGTCAATGGAGAAAGAAAAAGTAGAAAAAAACGTCGGGCAGGGGCTTAGACAGGGACTCCCCCTGCCGTTTAGGGAGACGTGTGTTGGACGAGTTGTCCGAACCTGCCCGTAGTACATGCGCTCCAATTGCAACTGCTGGCAAATAGCTGCATGCTTGCAAATACATAACTATTTGCCAGCAATCGAAATTGAAGCGCTTCAATTGCGTTCTTATGGAATCGACCTCATACAGCGCGGCGGTCCCGCAACGACCGCTAGTCAAGCACGGACTCTGCACAGCGTATGTTGAGGCGATCCGCCTCGGTATGGGTGATCCGCCCCCTCCAAGAGGACTTCGACCCCTTCCAGCGCATTTTAGAGGTAGGTTTTGAACTTAAAGACCATGTTTTGACCGCCTAATGACAAAGTAGTTGAAACCCTGCCTGGACTGTTGCTTTAGGGCCGAGCCATACGGGCTTCTACTCTACCCAGCACCTGATTTTCCTGGTCCGTCAGGTAATCGAAGTTATCCTATTCTGCTCTCGCTTGTATGCTTCCTTGCCAAGAGTCACGTGGTTACTTTAATTTTCCTTTTTTTGTCGAAAAGGATAAAACGCAGACGGCACCTACCGCAGTTTCCAATGGAGCCAAACGCGAGAATCGTGAGTCAAGGTGAACGAAGGCAATTCAGGGAGTAGAGGTGCCCTAGCCATTTTCATGTGGCACAACTATAAGCGTGCGGCGTCTATGCTCACGAACTCCTGATTCAGGCGAAAGAGCACCATCTTGGCTCTTTTAAAGAACTGACTTGGTGTAGACCGTGAGCGATCGTCACCGATAATTGTCCCTTTTCTCTGCGCTCACCTCTTACTATCTAGCTGCCTGCCTCCACAGCCTGGAAACACCCTTATATCAATAGTTTCGGTGGGTTCGCTTCTATTCTTGCTTACTTCCATTCCTTTCATCACAATCGAACGAACCAACCATGCAAACTGCACCGCGTGCCTCCAAATAGGAAACCCTTCTCTTTTCACCTTTGGCCGCAAGTTGCATCACGAGGAGGAGGTTCTGCCCAGCCTGGACGTATATGGTTTGTGGACGAAGTTATTTGGAATAAGCTGGAAAATCCAAAAAATGGACAGGCCGCGACAAAGCACCAATTCGGAAGGTCGTTCCTCAATTTCTACCTTGTTTTATGTGATGTAAGCGACTCGCCTTTCTACTAATTTGCGACGTACAATGAAGAGGGATTCTTTTCTACAGCCACGAAGCTTTGCTGAATAGCTCGACGGCGATCAAGCTCTACAAACTTTGCAAAACTTAAACTGTGCTGGAGGGTTATGGCAACTTTCATGGTCAGCGGCTGGCCATGTTCTTGTATCAGGTGGAACTGTTACAGTGGAGA
>MU894793.1:0-25035 GCA_036418205.1 Ostertagia ostertagi
AAACGTGGATGGAACATAGAACCAGTATGTTTCGTTTTTCCTTAGTGACCCTCTGAACACCAAAAGGGACAAAAGTTTGGTTCGTGGTCCGATTCCCCAAAGTTTTGCAGATTCGACTGTCGCTTGCAAGGGGTCGGAAATTTGTACTTGGGGCTAGTAAGTGGAAGCTTTACTATCGCAAATACTATCAGTAACAGATATCAGCAAGTTTTCACCAGAAGCTGGTGTCAAAAAGTGTAGCGCTTGCACTTTCGGGCCACTTTTTGGCATTCAGAGGGCTGCTCAAGAAAAATGAACCATAGTTCTGTATTCTGTGCGTGTGCCCCTCTAAGGATATAAGGCATTTGCTGCTGAGCAATCCCTTTTTGGGATGCGGACGCATTCTATTATACTTCCATTTGTACATTCGCAGTGGCATTACGATGCACGACCCAGGACTCGATCCCCGGACCGTGCGCGTGGTAAGCAACGCCGCTTGCCACTACACCACTTCTGCTCTATGTGCCCTAAATCGAAAAAACCGTTTCTGAAAGCTGATCACATTTGAACAACCTTCCTGGTAAGTTATCTCGAAGTTGAGAACGTGCCTAGGACTTTCAAGAATACGCTTAGCTCAGCCTGCCGGAAGCCCAGCATTCGTTCATATAAGGTTCTCAAAAAAAAAAACTGGAAAATTCTGTGCAAACTTCCAGATTTTCAGTGCAGAGAAAAGATTAGCACGCGCTGGTTGGCTTCCATAAAAAGAGGTTTGCACGAGTTCTGAGCACTGCAGTCCTAATCTGCTTATAGGATGACCATATGAGCATTCTCGATCAAGACCACTCAAAAAGAGGGTATTGCCTTTTTCAGTAGACTTGATCGAGAGTGCTCGAATGGATTTTCTTCCTTGAAAAACTCCCAAATATGATCTCGTTGGTCGAGTTTTCCCCAGCAGACTATTGACAACCGTTGCGTTCCCACTTTTCCATAATTTCTGCCATCTCCCCCACTGTTTCCCCCGAAAGCCATCCAGCGATGGGGTGGAGTGAGGAGGGGGTAAGTAGGTACCATAAATCCACCAATCCTTTTCATTTTACCCTAGTTTCTTCTCGCCAAACTCGTCAAAAAAAAACCACCAACGCTCCCACTTTCCCCAGAGGTACTGCTGCCCTTTTCCCAGAGCTACTTGTCATTTTCGCAACCAAATTGCGCCCACCCCTCGTTCGATATTGCGAACGGATAGTTGAGTCTGCTTATTGACTGTCTACGCTGAGCGATATCAAATCTCTACTTCATTTCTGAATAATGCTTAAAAAATTTCAAAAATGGTTTTGTGGAAAATAGCGGATCATGTAAGTGTAGTGTAGCCATCGCTCCTTGCCCTCGATGTCTACTGAGAAATCTGAGGAATAGTGACGCCATCAACGTTTGTGGAATTAAAGTCCTTGATAGATTGAAGGACTGGCCAGGAAATGATGGCCATTTCGTGGTTTCATCACCGTGCACCGACTTGCACCGCTTGCAGCTCATATCGCTTAATCATGGCTAAAGAAGACAGGAGCAGGCATTGGAGAAGCGGTGTGCTACGGACAAGGCTTTCCGTTTCTTATTCGTTTCCCTACGGAGTACGCGTTCCCCCGCCGCTGATCTATCCTCTATTTACAGAGAGACATGGGTTCCGACCACGACGGCGTTCAGACGAGCTATACTTGCGTTCCTACTTCAGACGGCGCGACTTCTCAGAGAAAAGAGCGCTGCAACAGGGGAGTTCAGCTACAATATCACGCGTACAATGGCGGGTCCTATGATCGCACCCTGGACCTTCCTTCAAAATTTAGGATAGAATCAGCGCGGGGACCCCCCTGGGGAAAGGATAGGATACAGCCCCTGGTCATGGGATCTTACTCCGTATCAGATGTCCCCAGGTCAACCAGCGTTCCCCAGGTCAAGGCGTTCCACACGGATAGCCAATAGGATTTACAAGATGCCTTTACAATAAAAGTACTGTAGTCTAGCCCCGAACTCACTGAACCTTGGGTTGCTCCCAGAATGCCAAAAACTATCATGAGTGCGTAGACCGAATAACACCACATTCTCGCCTAACAACACCCCATCAGTGAACCTAAAGGCATGCTCCACGACGGGAAATTGTTCGGTCCGTGCACACGAATAGGGGAACACAAAAAAAAAAATTACGAATGTGATTGGTGATCGAAAAAAGTTCGAAAGCAAAAGAGAAAGGAAAGGAATCCGTCGCTAACGCTCAGTGAAGAACTCATCTCACTGGCATGGAGTCTGCTAAGACAGTGAGCGCACTGGCGTCGAGAGGTAGGGTGTGAGGGAGAGAGTACACAATGATAAGGCCGCCAGACATACAGCGGTGATAATTAGAAAAAAGAAAGTGCAGCTGCTGCAGCTTACTTTGCAGGCGTCTAGCGCTTCGTGTCTGGAGTGGTTTTCGTGGCCCACAGTGAATGCACATCTGTGCTCCACTGCGATTCTATCCTACATGACCGTGAGGGGAAATCTTGTCACAGAACTTCTGCGCTGGTTTTTGGGGGGGTCTTTAAGGCGTTTTTTCGAAAAATCTAAGGGTCGGTCCGAGAACAAATTCTAGAACCCGATCAAGAACGCCCGGAGCCGCGGGCTACCGGCGAGACCGGAGCCTAGTTGTTGTTAACAAGTTCCCAGTGGCGTGACCGCTCCTTCCAAAAAGTTAAAAGCAGGCGACAAGGCCTCCGACATTCAGGGACAACTCCCAGACACATGAAAACAATTTCTCGTACTTGAGGCGCATGTATGCTATCTTCGGCCCCTTCATAGAAAGGCCCGGGGTTCATCACAGTTCAGTGATTCCTGAAGAAACGGGATTCTTTCAAAAGTACGGCGTTTTGCTACTTCCTTATTCTTTGAAAACTAATTATTGTGCACTGATTTTTATTTCCCGTCAGCTAAGTCCACAGCTAACAATTGCTCAGAAATGATGCACATCTTTCGAGGAAGCATATCATCTACGGGGTAATCGCTTGTCAATCACATCATTTTCTTTGAAGCATTTCTGTGAAACGATTACACTTTGATGGATGGAACTTAGTGCCCGTTGTTTGGGATTAAAATAATCCGTACTTGATTCAGGATCGACTAGGAATTTGCCATCACAGCCTCTTGTCACAAAATTCAAGAGTTGGTCTTAACTGTTTTCTCGGTCATTTCTGAGACGGCGGATTTTACCATGAAAAGGCAGCCCTTCTGGATATGAAAGGCAGAATTTACGATGAAAAGTTAGCTCATTGGAAATAAGGGTAGAGGTGGTCAGTGGAGCAGGGATGAAGAAGAAACCATTTGAAACGGCCCGAAACCCGAGAAATGGGACCCTTCCTTGCCCGTTGATTTGCGCATTGATGCGACTCTCATCGGTGCTGCCCTCTTCAACGCTAACGCTCTCTCTCTGCCAGACGGCTAGAGGTTCATACAGCAGAGTGGATGAGCTCTAGAACTCTATCATAGATGTAGAGATCCCAAGCACGAGTTTTAGCTTCTCAAAAACAATCTATGGTCGGTACAGAAGGACAAAAAGCAAGAAGATGGCTCCTGAGGTAATTCGACCCATAGAAGACGAATACCGTATTTGTCTTCTACGGGTTGGGTCATGAACATGAACTTCATTCACCAAATATGATAGTAAATCTCCCCCAGCTTCGAAAAAGGCTCGGGGCCCCGTTTCTACCACCTCTTCAACTCCTTTTGGAAATATTTCTGTACCTACAGTATGCGAATCAATTGTACTACATGTTTCTAATCAAAATGTATCCGTGAGTTGGCGGAACGACTGAGCATCGTAGAGAGTTCGTCTCACACTTGCCCTTGGTTCTTCAAAAGCTTAATGAAATTTCGTGGGAACCCTACCCACACATTGTACTGGAGTTTACCCGTGCATTACAAGAAGCAATAAGCACATTCCCAATCAGAGCATTACGAATAATCAGTTTTACGGGCAACGAACTCCAATTTGTATAAGAAGAAACAGCACTATTTACCCTTTACTGCCCCACCCTCAGAAAGCGAGCTGGATTTTTATCGATAATCTTCCACAACTGTGGATTTGGCTAGAAGAGATGGCTCCTGGAGAGTTTGACCCGTATAACACGGTATGCAGCAGGTTCGGGGCAAAAATGCTTGGCACCATCGCCATAGTGTTTGCGCCAAAAGCCCCCAGAACACCTCGAATAACCAGAGTGCTGGAGGCTTGTCGTCTGGGGTAGTTAGACCCGTAGAACGTGAATATCACATTAGCTCTGCTGTGAGGTATTCAGCCCTGCACCACAGGCCCAGCCAAATTATGTGGTCAGACCAGTGACTATGGCGCTAAGCGCTAGGCGTCGCTGAACGCGATCGACGTTTCGTGGGCCATTGGGTTAAAAATACTCTCTACAAGCTTGTTTGTTGTTAAAAACACTCCTACGAGCACTTTCCTGTGCCCAAATCAAGAAGCCCGTGACAAACTGCGACAAATCCGGCTCAATGTTGAAGATGGGGCGCAGGTACCATAAGAGGGATTTCTAAAATGCGCTGACGACATCCTAATTTTTAAGGGCTTAATATTCATTACATTCCCATGCGCGGCCCCACTACGATGAAGTTTTCGAAGTTGCACTTCAATCAAGGAGAACGACAATTCATAGACGATGACTGAATGAGTGACGAATTTTATAAAAGGGCATGAAATTTTTGAGTGCACTATGCGGACTGAATCAAATTCATGTGACTTATGATTTTTTGCGGAACTCACTGGTCAGTTGCAAAATACTGTGAACATAATCAAGGGTAACCACGAAGTATTCGGTAATGATAAAACATGTCTGGAATGCGCCGTAAATTCAACTTGCATTCAGGACCGCAATGGCAATTGTATGCGATTTCGTCTATGCAACGACCTGTTTGGCCAGTCGGTGTGCAAAAACGGTTATCATCTTGCGCAAGAAAACTTCTGATACCCAAGTGAGCCGACGGGTTGGGATGGGAGGTAGGGCACGAAAAAAATTATAAAGTTTGACTTCCATTTATGGGCAGATTAAAAGCGGGAGTCGAACCCTTGCCTTTTTCCCCTGTCCTTTGCCTTTCCTGTGCAATGCTTTTAATTACAGTATTTTGACACTCTTTTCGGCATGACCTAAAGGCAAAAATCAAAAATCGACGACCGATGATTTGATCAGCAACCATTGGGTGAAGAGGTAAAGAGCGGCCAATTTGGCTTCTCCACCATGCGCCAATCCAATAGCATATACGAAAATATCAGACGCTTGGTAGAGGTTTATTCGAATGAATAATGAGTTAGCCAAGCTACTTAATGGTTCCTAAGGTCAATATTCCAAAAACACCTCCAGCTTATTTCTGGGGCGTTGAGAAATATGAGGGAAGTCATATAAGGCGCTATGCTGCAGTACGTGGGCACCTCTGGCGACTGAGCCTGAGAGAGGGGCAGGATTTGATTTGTAATAAACTGAAAATTTGAATTCTGTTTGAAGTTCAAAAAAATTCGAGGGAAAAGTGAGAATACCCCTCAGGGCATCCCATGTGTGTTCTCCCACCATCCGCCCTAGGCCTTATCCTTCCTTTTTAAGGGGATGTCAAAGGGGATTTAGGGTGATGGCTACCACCATGCCCCGCGTATCTTGCGGCAGCGCCTTCATACAATTCTCTGAAGGAAGACGTTAATAAAAGAAAGAGGTAGATGCCAGAACAATCTCACAGTTCTGTAGAGCACCCAGGAGAGCAATTCTGAAAGTGCTGGGAGCCAGGAAGAGCGAAGAACTTCCGAAGAACGGTGAAATAGAGCAAAACAAGTACTTGAGAGTTAGAGCAGTTGATTGGTGAAACTCTCAGGGACTCAATTAGCCGTGGAAGTGGCAAGTTGGGGAAATATCTCAATGGGCTCACATCGAATGAACTACTGTGAGCAGTAGCGCGAGTGATTTCTGCAAGTGAGCTGTTCGAATTGGTTATTTTTAGAGGCTTTGCAAGTAAACAAAGGCAACAACACATCCCAAAATCTAGCAAGACAAAAAGCCTGGAGCCTCCTGGCTCACAATGGGCTCGAACGGCTCGGTTCCTTCGACCAAAATACGTCTATATCGACTTCAGACTGGAACGCTTTCCTGTTTTTCACAAGGGAAGGGAGTAATTGGGTGGTCAGGTAGGGCTACGGTGACACCACCGGGAACAAAAGGGGACAGATTTTTTTCGAATCAATATGAATAATACTAAATAAAGACAATAATATATGATTGTAACTTACTTAGGAAGAACATACTGGTTGCACTCGGCCGCCACCGTCACCGAAATTGACGGCCCGTGCTCTCGCTGCTCTCAAGGGCAGGGATTTGAGGCGAGTAAAAACAAGGTGAAATTGCCGCGCTGAATCGCCGGATTCGGAAACGACTGGTTGACAAATGCCGGCCGGCTACATATCGCTCTATTTACAGCATGGGTGAGTTCCCAAATGACCGCTGATGGCTTATCTGTTGATATCATTGCTTATCACTACGAACTCATACCTCTTGAACTCTGTTAACTGTAAAATACTTCAAAAAATGTTTCAAGGGTGCTGGGTTAGAAAGAAAATTTTCGCACTAGACGGGGCTCAAACCCGCACCCCTTGCTTGAAGGGCAAGTGCGCTACAAGTTACGCCAAAGCTCAATGTGCCCAGAGTGAAGCTTTTTGAAAACTTATAAAACTCACAACTTCAAACTTATTAATTGCTTTTTTGAACTCTGAGCTGTAACTTCAAAACTTAATTTAAAACTTACGAAACTTCAAAAAAAAAAATGATTTCCAAGGGGTTTGCAGACGTTTCGATCCTCTTAGAAGTAAAGCTGAGCTGGAGTCAGAGGGACTATTCTTTGGGCGTCAGGGTGAGCTATCGTTTGGGCTTGATTTCACGGGAAAGTCGTAAATTTGTGATTTCTGGAGAGGAGTTGTCTCGATAAAGAGAAATTGTATTTTTAAAGGCACTGGAAAGCAACTTTTTTAATAAATTGAGAAAAAAAACAAATCATTATCGTTTTGGTTACTACATTTGCGCCTATGCTCGAAGGTAGGGTTCGGTAGTTCTGGCGGTCAAAGCTTTTCCAGAGAAATGATTTGGTGCCGGAGCGGGAGCTTATAAACACGTAGTAACAAGGCCAGTGGCCTTAACGCCCATGGCCCACCGCTGGCCCGCCACAACGACTATTGAGCACGCCCACAACAATGCTTTCTTGCGCTGGGACTATTAGAGAGACGCGGCTATATTCGTCCTTGTTGGCGGTTTCTTCACTTGATTTGCGTGTTACCCTTCACTTACTGCACTGTCACTTGCAAATCGTGAATATTACATCAGCACAATTTCGGAACTTTCTTTAACACGGTTGACGACAGCGCAGGACACATACGTCCCGCACTTTGCAGACCACAACGGACAACGCGGGACGTATGTGTCCTGCACCCAGTGCATTCATTTTTTCTCGCACACGTGATTCATTTTTAGGCTTCTTGTATTCATTCCATAGAGAAAACCTTAACATAGATAGAAACATAGTCGCTCTTAGAGTGGTCACGTGTGCTTCAAATTAGGGGAGGTTTTCTGAACCGAACGAAATCGTCAACCCAGTTGATTTTTTGTTTACATTTTCTTTTCATGAATGTGAATATTTAAAGGGTAGTGTAAGTCAATACGGAACCTCAAGTATGACAAGATATGTGTTTGGATTGCAATAATCGGTGCAAAATTGCTTTTGACGTTCATTGCAGCTGATTCTGACAAATTTTGCTTTTTCACTATTATTTCATCCGACTTTCAACCAAATTTTCACTACTATATCTCTGGGGCGCTTCTACGCACTGAAAAGACTAATCTAACTTTGTATCAATCATGTTTTATTCATTTACCATGCAAAATTCGCCTGAAGGACCTGAGGCGGCGGCGCTCGCAAAATCGCGCCGGTCCCACGCGGTCAAAGAAGCCAAAACGCGCGTTGTCGTCAACGTGTTAAGTGCTGTGGGGTCAGGTAGCACCAGATTCACAAACTGCAGGATCACCAATCATGAAGGTACCGAGATGGATTCAGAGATGTGGAGTGGTAGTGACTTCCAAATCAGAACGACACAACGGTGACCCCGTCTGAGTTACTGGGGCTTTTTCTAAGTCAAAAAAGGGGGGAGGGGCATAACAACTGCATGAGAGAAATGCTTCGCTAAAGAAGAAACAGGCCTTGCCTCCTCAGCGGAAAGTTTGTTGGATATAATGAGCTCTGAGAATGATAGGAAAGGCCAGTGAGAACTGATCTTTAATAAACCCGCAGATAAGTTTGGCTAGAAGTGCTCTAAGCCGAATTTTCTCGGCAAAAGTTCATCCATGTTTTTGACCAAATTTTATCACTCGCGATACTCCAGCAGACAAGACATGGCGGCGTCAAGCGCCAAAATTGCTTTGCTAATTGGATCTCGGCTCGCTTCTCGTGACAAGGGAAGTGAAAAAGCCCAAATATTAACCACATTGAGAGAGCCATCGGCTGAAGAGCAGTGTCGGCAAAACGGTCGGAGATCCTATTGTAAACGGAATGCAGGAAAATGGCTGCGCAAGAAATTTGTAGAGCATATCAAGCCTCTGAGCCATTACGCCACCTTCACAGAAAA
This sequence comes from Ostertagia ostertagi, assembly GCA_036418205.1. Lineage (NCBI taxonomy): Eukaryota > Metazoa > Nematoda > Chromadorea > Rhabditida > Trichostrongylidae > Ostertagia > Ostertagia ostertagi. The sequence goes on from MU894793.1 coordinate 8,654, forward strand.
CTTATCAGAGTCCAATGGCTCCGTTTTTGGATTTCACAACATTCCTTGTCATAGGAAATGACTCCTATCGATCGTGTGCGCGTAAAATCAATTTCCATTTTACATAAGAAGCACAAGAGGGATATGGCGAGGATCAACTATATTCCTATCTTGCAACACCGTGGACCTGATTTTTATTTTATATCGCTTCACAAATTGAATTGAATTATTTTACTTTATTTTATTTTATTTCATCTGAAATTTCTTTAGCGATTGACTGGCAGAATCTCTCAACGTAACAACAACTTCCCAGTTTACTCGCGAGAGATTTTGAGCTCCTTCCACCGTACGGCCTTCCGTACCGACTTCTCCCGAATGACCTAATCGAGTGAAGGAGAAGTAGGCGTTAGCGCCTACATACGCCCACCCCTGACAGCCTTAACGTCTGCCCTGTCCGACATCCACAGAGTATAAACTCTAGATGCAATCACGATCACTTTGCAATCTTTCGATTCGCGCTCACTCGCTCAAGCTGTTGAGTATTTCACAAAGGGTTATACCTACTAGCACGCGAGGTAATTACGACTGGGAAACTGATAGCAGAACTAGCATACCATTTCCTGAACTGGAAAACGGTGAAATATAAGATAGATAGAATAGATTTCCCTCGGCGGCTGCCCATTCAGAAACTGCAGGGTGATATCGGCAGAAGATTCCTTCGCAGCTTTTGTCGAGGACTTTCGGGCACCTGATCAGTTCGCTAAGACCGCCGCGCCGACATTCCTCCTCGCGAGCTTTTCTATCCTCTCCGGCACGTTCACTCTAGGCTAGCACTCTATGGCACGGTACAGAGCCGTGGTCGCCAAGTCTGACCGTAATTCACCTGACGAAGTGTTCCGGTACCTTAACACTTTGACGACAGCGCGGGACACATACGTCCCGCACTCTCACACGGAAGAGACTTGTTTTTCCTAAATTGTGCCTCCATTTTCATGCTTCAAGACTGGCCCTTCCTACTGTTGGATACGAAAAATAGTTCTCTCGTTACCACTAATGAAATTATTGGTAATGTAGTAACTGTTAATGCAAATTTGTAAAATAAGGTGGGTAGGTTCGCGCACAAGGGCGTGTCGTCAACGTGTTAAAGTAAAGGCCTTTCTAGCTGTCGGTGTGAGGGATTTGCACACCCGCTCGAGGATGAGTTGCTACCAACTGAAGAGCTGGAGTGTTTCTGAAGTTCAGTATGACCGTGGTAATGATGCACTTAATAAGGCACGGTAGCGGTGTCGCTGGCCGCTGCGCCAACTTCGGGAGCCTCAATATAGCCAGATTTCGCGTTTAGTTTAGAACTTGATCTCTGTGGCCATCGTCAAGCTCCTTTTTGCTTTGTGACTGAGAGAGCGAACGTTCCAAGTGGATAGAACGAAGGAAAGAATTATGATACAAAAAAAAAGACGATGAAATAACTGGTTGTCGTGGGAAATGATTGTCATATGTTACTGCGTGATTGTCACATATGAAACTTGGTGAGTCAGAAAGTAGATGTACTTAGGTTTTTCCACCCCTCCCTCAAGGCTCATAACATTCCATGAAAGTTAACGCCCATATCGTGAAATCGGGCTTCGCCCAAGATTGTTTTTGTAGGTGGAGTTCGCGCCGTGTAATCAAATTTTGCTGGGAAGGACGTAAGCACTCGAGATTGCTATAGCAAGATTTTCGAGAAAATGGTTCCAAACCTTGGGCTATCGCGTTCATAGTTCACGACTCCGGAGATCGGGATAGCAGGCGAGAATGAAAAAAGACATGTACTTATTTTGAGATTAAGATATCTCTAGATTAACACAGTAGGAGAGTAGTATACTGCTGGAAGGATCAGATACGTACCGATCGATGGAAAGCAGTAGATTACGATATAATTATAGTAGGAGGTCGCTCGTTTCGCCTATCGCCGAATAGGCGGGACGGATTTTAGGCCGCGTTCATAGTTCGCGACTCGGGAGATTAGGATAGTAGGCGACAGGATATTAGGATAGTAGTAGAGTAGGAGATTGCGCTGACAAGATTGGATACGTATCGATTGAAATCGCTGGAGAGTAGTAGATTGGGCGACTTCAAGCGAATAGATCAATACATATCTAATCTTGTCAGCGCACTATCCTAATCTACTACTATCCTAATCTCCTACTCTACTACTATCCTACTATCGTAATATCGCAATCTACTACTCTCCAGCGATTTCAATCGATACGTATCTAATCTTGTCAGCGCAATCTCCTACTCTACTACTATCCTAATCTCCCCGTCAATACATATGTTTTTCATTGTCGCGTACTATCCTAATCTCCGGAGTCGCGAACTATGAACGCGGCCTAATCTACTACAAGGCGGCCGCCTAAAAATTTAAGTCACAGTGTCAATGATGCACGAAGAAGAAATCAAGTACTATGCCTAGAACCGAGAATTGGGGACCCCTTCCTTGTTCCGCCCGTTGATTTCCGCGGCTCTCATCGGTGCTGCCCTCTTTGACGCTAACGCTCTCTCTGCTAAAGTGCTAGAGAGTCAGACAGCAATACGACGCGAGGGCGCGAGGGGGAGGGGGGGGGCGTACCGCGCCAATAGCGCATTGCGCCGAGAGGAAGGCCTGCTAGATCTCAGGGGCATTTCTCTGCTAGGTGAAGTTAGGAAGTTTCGGCCCTGTCTTTCGCTACGTAAGTTTCTCAGGCTTCGTTACTTATCGTAGGATCCTCTTCCTTAAGGGTTCATCTCTTTTCAATCTTCATCTGTTTTTTAGCAGTGGGGAAAGACCGCTCCAGTTGCCGCACCTTCGTATCTTATCGTATCGGGGTGATTTCATCCGAATGAGCTCTATCCTAACAGCAAGCTTGTCCGATGTAGGCAGGTTTGGAGTCCCGGTTCCTGGTTTTAGCCGTTCATTTAGTTCGCGATCAGGGTCCGGTCCTTATGCGCTGGTACTGTTTTTTTGCAAATTTTTACAATCCCGCCTCTTCAGAGCCACTTTTCGCCTCAAAGATCGAGCGGAGGCCGGGCGGGGTGTGGAAGTGCATATGAAGCTACCTGATGGACCCGCAAAATTTTTATATTTCCCTTCCCTCACTCCGTCTTTTTCACCTATATTTCCACAGCTCCCTTTTCTAGGGGGAGGGTATATACGCAACGCCAAATTTTCTCCCGCGCGCTCTCACCTCATACCATGTAATTTCGTGCTACCGAAACAAGTACGACCCCCCTCCCCACCACAAACTTCAACAAACTACGACCCCCCCCCCATTGGTACTGTGTACGTAGGGTCGACCCTGCTTTCTGCGATCTCGCTACGCAGCATGGCGCCGTCATTTTTACCAGGCTCCCAGCTCAAGCCATCAATTTCTGTTGGTTTTTGAATCTTTAGAAAAAGGCATACAAGTAATTCAAAAACTCGTGCTGAAGGTCATTATGTACCATCTTTGGGATCCAATCTGTCTCCTTCTGTGCGTTTTGAAGGGTCTGGGAACAGGTGGCAACTTGCCTACAGATTTAAGCAGCCCCAATTCAGTGACTGTCGTACACCAGGTTCTCTTGTTGTCACGAAATACCCTCGAAAGTCCTCTATTGAGACACCTCGCCTTCGAAAGCCTTTCCACTTCTTTTCCCGGTTTTGGTCGCAATAACGCCTGGCGTAATTATATTGCATCGATTATTAGCTCTTTTTTCCATAACGACAAATGAGAAGCAATTCAATACAGCCATATTTTCAAGGGAAACCTCATGCAGCAGAGTGCCTGAGATTATAGGGAATTTTGCAGTAAAAAGTTACTTTCTTAGAAGACCAATTAAGAAGGAATGTCTCTGCCCTTGAGAGCAGCGACAAGAAATCGCCGCATAGTTATATGAGAGGAAAAACGCCAGCATGATTCTACCGTACTCTGAATCGTATGTGATTTGCCGACGTTCTCGCGAGCCCCAGTGATCAATCGTAGCTCCAAATAAGACACTGCTGTGAGCAGTACTGCAAGGAAAAGAACTGAAAAGAACGTACTATCGAATGGAAATCCTCGTGCAGAAAAGAAAGATGAGGGAAAAGATAAAGAAGGATAAGGAGATAAAGAGAGAAAGGATAAAGGAAGCACTGCGAGTCGGCCAGGAAAGACCTTCTCGACTCGCTGACCGCTGCGGCTCTCACAAAGAAATATGCAATAAGATATTGTCGGAGGAAATTGACAGGAAATTCCTTCAAAGTAAACACTGCCGTGAACTGAATGAACCAGCGTTGCCGTGCCACGGCACCGCTGAGTTCTCATTCTTCTTCTGCTTAAGGCGCTCGTCGATAAAAGCTAAATCATCTGCATAAATCATACATACGATATGAAATACAGCGCAGTTGAGTTGGCCTCCACCGATTTTGCTCAAATTGAACTCAGAACTACTTTCCACTTGCTCATGGAGCGTTCAGACAAGGCGGCCGTACGTGCGATTCCGCGATTACCCGCGATAGGAGAGTAGGCGAGTAGGCTACACAGGCCGAGTAGGCGAGTAGGCGCCAGGCCGAGTAGGCGAGTAGGCGCTCGCGGTGGGCGCGAGTAGGCGACCAGGGCGAGTAGGCGAGTAGGGATCCAGTGAGTTGGGCGAGTAGGCGATCCAGGCGCTGTAGGCGATTACGCGTTAGGCGATGGCTCATGGGCGGTATCTAATCGCTTCTCTTGTCGCATATTCATGACTACTCGCCTAACGCCTACTACTAATCGCCTACTCGCCTACTTGCCTACTCGCCTACTCGCCTAATCGCCTAATCGCCTAATCGCCTAATCGCCTAATCGATGCGTATACCTTTCTTTTTGAATCATCGCCTAATCGACTAATCGCAGGTACGATCGCCAACTATGGACACTCCATCAGCAAGCAAATTTATTCACTGCAGTTCGCAATCATAGACCGGCGGTGCTGCTATGATGTTCGCCTTCGAAAAAATGTGATCTATTGGAAAACTTTTTCTCGAACTGTTCCAGCCTCTCGGGTTACGCCATGCACCTGTCGTCCATGAAAATTTGTACAATCATCTTAGACCGTGGCAGTTTGACAGTGGTAGAGCAAAGTTTGTGGCTGGATGAGGTTTTGACGCGACGTAAGCCCATATTCATATTATAATAAAGCTCCCTGAGGCCGATTTTCCATCTATTATGCAAAAAATTATAGCCTGTTGCTTGCAGAACGATGTTTATAGTCGCAGGTGACAGCATGGATCGAGAACGCATTCAAGTAAATCGTTGACTTTAATGTAATGGGAATGCATATCGCATTCCACAGGTACTAGCCAAATCTAAGCTTCTCATTGTTTTCTGTTCGTTCGCAAATTATTGTTTTCTTCGTTCGCAAATTAACTACATATTTTCCATGCACAAATCGCAATCGGAAATTGAAATCGCACAAAAAGCAGTAAGAAACGAGCAAGGCGTTTCAGTATTCAACAAAGAAGTACAGTGGTATTGCAAAACTTAGGGAGAAGGTAGGTTTTTCATGATGCGTTAGTTGCGAGTAACATAGCTCCAAAGGAACCTAAACCCCACCCAAAAAGAACTGCTTACAGTACAGTAACATGAAACCAATAAACCCGCAGTCGTTAAACGGTCCGCACACAAGTTGCCGAGCAAGTCATTTTACTTCATACCATTTCGTCCTTAAGTTTTGCACACCAGTGCAGAATACATTAAGAGTTCAAATGTATTTTCGGATGTGCCATGAGTTCTATTTCATTCCAAATCGCAGTGAAATTTGTTAGGGTTACCTGTAAGTTTATGTACAAAGTGATGGAAGGGTTGAACTTAAGAAGCCACGATCTGCTACTCGCTGAGCTTGAATTTTTTTTTCCAAAAACGATTTTGAATAACAGGGTCAACCATTCATTTGACAAAGTTCAACGAGAGGGGTCGTATTCGGCCGAAGGGGGGGGTCGTATTTGCAAAGGTCGGAGGCCAGTGACGGCATTATACGAAGTTATACGAAAAAAACTGCCGTTTCACTGTTGATATATACCCACCGCTCGACGGCTGCTTTGCAGGTAATGTGGGCGAATACTGTAGTAACAGCTCTGATGGTGGGGGGGGGTACGGACTACTTGATTTTTCCTCAATGGTCCTGCCGCGATGGCTAGAGCACAGACGATTAGAGAACGGGTGAATGCCCTAGGACTAAGCCTTGGAGAGGAGAGGGACCCGCGCCAGAGAGCGCAGAGGAGGTTTAAAGGGCTGAGTTCAAGTAGTTCCGTCGACCGGGGGGGGGGGGTCCGTAAAGTTTGTGAAATTTGTCCAACGCGGCGGTTGATCCTAAAATCGATACGTGGACCAGCCAGTGTATAGACCAACGTTTCTACCCTCTCAGAATAGGATAGTATTCTGTCAAAAATCGAAGCATCCCGAAAAGTTAGCCCTCACCAAAAGTAAGGAAGGCTGCGCTGACCTGGCAGTTTAACCCTAAACCCTGACCGTATAGTGTCGGCATCATTTATTATCAGCTTCTCCAGCAAAAATATTGACAGCGATAGACAATTGCAAATAAATTCGAGGGCAGAGATTTGGAAACGTCAGGTCCCATCATAGGACCTTTCAGGTACAGGGGCGGAAGTGATGTGAGAAAACACAAGTGCTCGCGAGCCTTGGGAATACCCAGATCTTCCGACACCTTCAAAAAACGTATGAGCAGGGTATTCGAAGTGCCTATTTCACAAGGAGTAGAACTTGAACTACTGGAGCTTTCTGTCCTACAAAACATCGATCAGTTATCTTCTTTGATGACTGCCCATTATGGTTTTGATCAGGAAACCGTCTTCGACTCTCAGCAAATGAACAGCTCATATCCACTAATAAGGAAAGAGGGTCAGCTAGGGAGATGTCAATAAATATTCATAATGTCGATTGTCTCGAAATTAGCGACAAATTCATTTTGGACGAAATTTCGTGATACTGTGGAAAGCTGAGTGGACGGTAACGAGCCTTGGAGGACTGATGAGAAGCTCCGGAGTCAATGGTAGGGTTCTGTACGGAACGAAGGCAAAATGGAAACAGTTTGTGGTAAACCAGCAGCTTAGATCTACGTTTTACTTCCCAGGACTGCTGATGCCAACACAGGAAAGGTCACCGATGGTACAAAATCATCTAGGAAAACCGGCTAAGCTTAGACAACTCGCGAGCCTTGGCAACAGATCGCGCTCTGCCCGCTTGCAGCCTTCTTCGGTTCAAAAGTAGTGCCCGTTTCTGGGTAACGGGTTAGCCATTTAGGAAATAGCCAAGTCATTTTCTGCTCTCAATTACGGAAATTTCAAATCGCTATTGCCGTTTCCCTAGAAAAGGAACAGTTGCTGAGGGAGCAGCGCACTCAAGTCGCCGCTTTTTTACCTACAGCAGCCAGAATGGCAAAATGACTTGATTTCAGACTAGAAATGCCCAGAACTCCGATGCTGGCCTCGAACGAAGACAGATTCACACCAATCTCCTAGGACGGGCAGCTCAGTCGGTAGAAATGGGAACGGGAGCCTGAACATGGACTCGGTATCATGCGTGGTACCATATTTCACTACTCCACACTCGCTTCTCATACAAAAGAAGGCAGAACGTTCGACGTCGGTCTATCCTTCCCTGGAATGCGCCGGACGCTACTTTTCGTTTTTCTATTGGCACATGGGGATTGGCCTATGCAATTACTTGCGCGGATCGAACAGTTGGTGTATGAATCAGTGTTTTCATCCTCCTACACCCTCCGTTCTTCTCTGGTACCAATTAACCGAGCCAAACAATGAGAAGGTTGCATGATGAGATGGCAGACATACGATAACAGGATTTAATCCCGCCGCGTGTTGACTGAGGACCACTTTGCTCATTGCTTACACCACTTCCGGCTCGCCTCTGTTGAAAGCGATGAACCAAGTCACCGTAGTTCGGAGAAAATATAAAAAACCAATTAACACCCTAGGGCATACCGTAATCTGAATTGGCCTCCGGGAAATTATTGGGTCGGGACATAACTACCCTCGCCTTCAAATGACCAGAAATTGTGCAATTGCAGAAATTGACGTGGCATTAACGTGGCATCGATTCAAGAACATCTTTGAGCACACGTGATGTCACCTTTTCATCGAGAATTTAGCCACGTGTGCCAATGCCACGTCAATTTCTGCAATTGCACAATTTCTGGTCATTTGAAGGCGAGGTAATATCGTAGCGCTCGCATTCGATAAAAAAGACGTTTCAAGCGAAACCCAGAAAAAAGCCAAGCATAAAACTGATCGGTGCTGTTCTTCATGCGTCTTTATTTACGACTTTGTTCCATTTCGCAAGAAATTACCAGGTTTAGAAATCAAAAAAGGGTACTGAGCCCGTTTTAGAATCCTCATTATTTTCAATTGTACGACGTGAATATGATTTGAAATTAAGGGTCGACTGGAGTAAGGTTCGATGATGACGATGGATTCCGAAAAACTCCTATTTTGGCAGCTTTTTTCTCTATATAGATTTTCGCCCACCTTGATTCTCCAACTTCTAAGCGCCATATCTGAGTACACTTACAGTATAAAGAAAATGCCAAACATGGTATTGTAGAGCAGAAGAAGTACTTTCAAATGATATATGTGATTTCCTGGGTAATACTTGTATTCACTGAATTCGTAGCTCGAAAAGAAAAACGCTACGATACTATACCGTATTATGCTCCCAACCCAATAGGAGGTGGTCCCCACATTTGGAAGCAATCTCACGCAGGACGTCTTCTAATCATCAATGTCAATCTTTTTAGAAGCAGAATCTCAGGTAGTCTTCTCATCCATGCCAAGACATTATCGATGTGGGCCCTTTGTATAAAAGCACTGCTCTCGGCAAAAACTGGCTCTCATAAGGAAATGCACAAGCCAAATAAACGCTCAATGCCGCTGCAATTCTAGTAGGAGAAACTAGAATGCGTAGGGAACCTTCTGAAGGTCGACTATCATCAAGCTCTCTCACCTATTCATTAGAATGAAACCAGTATGAACCCAGAACATTTTACCCCGGATAACAACGCGGGAGACAAATTTAAGACCACATAACAAAGGAGTTCTGTTTTGGTACCGCCAAAAGCAGTGCCTGCATCGTTCACCTCACTCCAATCACGCTGGTTATGTTGGAGCCAGACTACAGTCAAGTATACTACGATGGAAGGGTTTCTCTTACAGCGCTGAAGCTTCAAAGAAGGCGAATGTGCTGAAACGTTAGTGAATAGATCTTGTACTAATCCCGAAGGGTAAAACAGCAAAGCTAAAGATAACGCTCTGAGTAGCTTGACCGAATCACCCAGGGCTGCTTGGCCCACTTCATAGATGCAGATGTGAGCTTGGTGCCTCCCTCAGTGAGTATAACCGAATTTAGGAAGCCTCTTGATGGACGGAATGCATGGCGCACGTCCCAGATGGAGTGGCGAAATCTGCACTCTCATGTCTCAGTCAACAAGGAACATTCCACGTTGACCGGTCTATCTTGTTATTCCCAGAAAGAGAAAGCTGCGATTAATAAGTTTGGGCGGAAGTGGTGCAGCGCCGTTTGTCACGCGAGGTGGCCCAGTGGCCAAATCTTGGACCATATGCCAATCAGCTTGGTCTTTTATCACTTCTTCATCTCTTCTATGGTCTGATTTGGTACGTCCACATTCATGTGAGAGGATGAAAAACGTTGACTTTTATCTCATTTGTGATTATGATTCCAAGTTGAGGTCGAGCTCATGGCGCATCCCAAAGAGGGATTAACCAACGCTAGGATGTTTGCATTCTCCTCTTTCGTACTGAGTTCGAATTCAAAGATCTAACTACAGCCATCAGCAGAATTCGTTGATGAATCCAGGGAAAGTGTCGCTTAGTGGGTTCGCCCCTTAACTCCTCAGAGCTAGTGAGCCCTCAGCCCTCAGCCCTAGGGTAGAAGTGAAAGCTCATCTGACGCAAGGCTCACAACTGCTTTTTGGAGCCCACGATTCGTCTCCTGTCGCGGCAATCCTACGCAGACAGCTGTGATTCTTCTTTGCGACGGTGGCCGTCGTTGGAGATTTGCGAACGAAGAACAGGGATCGGGAAATGCTTTATAGATGGAGAAAAGGAGAAAGGAAATATGACAAGATATTCGACGGGGAAATTAAGTCAGAGTCAGTCAATAGACTACTTAATGCTGCAAAAGCACTGGCATGCGCTCATTCACGAACACCAATTTTTCGAGGCCATATTAGCTCGAAAGGCACTTTCTGAGTGCAAGTCGCTGCTAAATGAGCCGTGCAAACAGTGGCGTTAAGGAATGAAAAGTAATTACACGATAAAATGATTGGTAAAGTGATTGGCATCGGTAAAGAAAAGTATTTATTCGATTATCTGGAATGTGCCATGCATCCTACCGTACGCCCACACCTAAATACCCTATTTCCGAAAACGAAAGAGCGTCGAGTGCAGAACATACAGCACAAGTGACGACGGCCATGAAAGAAAGAGAGAAGAAGCCACTTTTTTCTGGCCGTCGTCACTTGTGGTGTGGGTTCTGCACTCGACACTCCTCTCGTTTTCCGAAACAGTGGGTATTCTGGTAGTCGTCTGAAAGGGACTGTTAGCCGCCCTCCAATTAAGTTTCAAAAACAAAAAGCCAATTCTGAGGGCATGGTAGATTTTGGCCTGAAATTTCGTTAGCGTCGAGTAGAGCTTGATCCTATGAGCAGCTGATCCTATACTGCCTTATATTGCCTTCATCTGCTGTGTTGGCCACGAGTACTATTATTTATTTATTTATTTATTTATTTATTTATTTATTTATTTATTATTTATTTATTTATTTATTTATTTATTTATTTATTTATTTATTTATTTATTTATTTATTATTTATTTATTTCGAAAAAGCTTAAGGCAAAAAGCTGCAGTATGGTGTAAGGAAGATTCTGAGATAAGACTTCATAAAAATCTCAGATTTTAGGAAGCGCGCGGGTTGAGCTGATTATAGAGCAGGGTGTTATAACGGGTTGCTACAAATAAACCGCATGAGAGAGCTGAGAGAGCTCTTGGAAAAAGCGAGTCACCGAGGCCTGAAGAGAACTAAATGGATGAAGTGCCAAGCTTCCCAGGTACCAGAGCAGTTCCTGTCTGGGCTTTACTACTTATTTGGGTTGCCATCACAACTGGTCTGCTTGTTGCCTCAGGTTCTGTGGAACCAGAACATGAGCTAAACCGCAGTCCCCAGATCCCTGGACCCTGGACAAGCCTAACAACAAGATGTGGCTCCAGACTACTTTCTTTTGCACGCTCCTCTTCCAAGCCACTATTTCGTAGATCTAATTTCAAAATAACAAAGTGAACACGAAACAAACCGTTGTCATCATCGTATTCAGCGCTGTCCATGACTTTTCAATGCCAAACAGCAACAACGTGGTGTAGCACTTGGGTAGCGGGTCCTATGACGAATTGTAACAGAATCCACTTTGGTTCGTGGTAAGAGACCTGGATTAGAATGTTTACCTGAGTAGGGGAAGCGTATGACGGCCGATTATGGTACTTAATCATGGAGTGAGGGCGGATGGACCGCCGGCATCAGCCAATATGTCATTCGGGCATCGGACCGCGACCGGCCATCAGAACTCGGCATTCAGCACCCGACGACGACGACTCGTCAACGTCACGCGACCACTGCACATATTCACTATATCAGGATGAGCCGTCAGGATCGCACGTAAACGAGCATTGAGATCATTTAGAGAAGGCTGAACGAGAGTGGGAAAACATGAGTGAAACAGCTTGCCTGCCCAATGCGGAATTGCCTGCAATAGCGGGGGAAACTAGCAGAAAGACAATTGACTGAGAGGTTTTCAGTGGGTGGGTAGGTGGTGTGCGGGGAAGAATGAATAGGGGAAACAAGTGCAAGAGGGCTTGAAGTTGCTGAAGTGTTGTTTGCGATGGATTTGGGCAAGCAGGCCGTTGAGTGGTAGTAAAAGGGAGCAATCTGAGACTGATTTTGAATTTCAATTAGAGAAATCGAGTCGGAGGGTTTACCAAGGGACCTGGGTTGAAGTGCAGATGAAACAGTGGATTTACTATGTCAACAACCATAAAGCGGAGAAGTCAGAAAACAGAAGGATGAGCAGAGGAAAGAGCATAACATGAATAATCACAACAACGATTAAAAAAAGGAAAAAGACTTCGATTTCTAGTTGGGAACCCTTTTGTATGAGAAAAAATGAAAACGGAAAGTGAAAATGGAAAAAACCAAATTGTTCTTTTCCAGCAGTTCTTCTCAGATACCTATGACACCCTCGCCTTCAAATGACCAGAAATTGTGCAATTGCAGAAATTGACGTGGCATTGGCACACGTGGCTAAATTCTCGATGAAAAGGTGACATCACGTGTGCTCAAAGATGTTCTTGAATCGATGCCACGTTAATGCCACGTCAATTTCTGCAATTGCACAATTTCTGGTCATTTGAAGGCGAGGGTATGTTTATTAAATGTTGGAGTTCCGAAGGTTGAAGTTATACGAAATTCTTGAGTTTGATTGGCAAAATTATCAAACTAATTCAAATCCCCTTTCAGCAAGCGAGACAGTGGATCGGTGCAGACACCACCACAACTTGACGGACGGCCTCCATGTAACCTCGGTTAGTATCATAGTAATCGCTGATTTTTTGTGTTGGTTGTTGATTAGTTGTAATTAATGACAATTGCAATACACTGCAACGGCTACATCATTGTCATGCAAACAGAAATAACATTTGGTGAGTCAATGCCAATTGCAATATTCCAACTATCAACTACCAAAATCAGCGTTATATGAATAACTCACGAGTTACTGGAGTCCGTCGTCACTTGTGGTGCGTAGTGCTGCACAGTTTCCGCGCTTTTGAAAGGATAGGTACTTAAAAGCAACAATCCCCTGGTGTGAATGCGCTGTTGGACGAGTTGTCTGAACTTGCCCGCACTAAATGCGCTCCAGTTGCATAACACTACATAATTACATAACACTATACATAACATAACAACATCACAACAACAAAAAAAGAAACAATTCCAGTGCAACAGGCAGGATCACATTGATTACTTTAAAGGACAGAGTTCAAATACTCCCTGTGGTCCCAAAACGAGCACGAATGCCTCCGTAGCCAATCACGGCTGGCAAGTGGGCGGTCCCCGAAAGCTTCAGGCAACCACAAGAGGAGATTACGCCTTGTGAAGGTGTGCGCGAGAGTATCTTATAACTATCTTATAAGATTCGGCAATAGGGCCCTGTATCTTTATGCCATTAGTATGAAAGAACAGACCGCTGTTGCGGACTGTTTCGCTATTAAGACCGCATGCTACAGTCGCTATTGTCAAGGTTCACCTTTGATCAGAAAACCTCAAACACGCACAATATAGATAAACACACAAAAGGCCCAAAATGACCAACGAGACATTAAAAGAAGAAGTGGAGAATATTGAAAGTATACAAGGGAATCTTGTGCAGTAGCATGATCAAATCCAGTGTTACAACACTTGTAAAAGCCTAGTTAAGAGCCTTGGAGAACGATTTAAGTCGTATACACTGCGTTTCATAAATATAGGTCCACCCTAATTTTTTGCTATTCCAAAGTTGCTGTGCATTTTTGGAAAATGCCGCTATTACCAATAGTTTCCCATAACGAAAAACCTTGATACTCGATTTTTGGAGAAATCTCGATTCAGAATTATTGAAATATCTTTTTTAGAACGTATTTTCACCGTTTCGCAAATATGACTACACATTACTTGTCGAAAGATTTTATTACAACAAAAAAACAAAAAAACGTAAAAAAATTTCAATAATGTGGTGGTCCTCCATTAGTCATAAGAAACACAATAATACGTTTTGGAATGCTGGTAACCAAATTAGCTATTACAATGGGATCGAAATTTGCCTGCGCGCTGATGATCGACGTTTTCAGCTCTTCGGCTGTTCCATTTTGCTTTTCTTTGCTGTGGAACTTTATAACAATTAAGGCCCATGATTCTCTATTGGAATCTGATTCAGATAACATGGTGGCCACCAGATAACTGCCACATTTTTCCCTGCAATTCCATCTGGCGTGGAAGGACCGGCATGGACAGCCGCGTTATCGTGCGTAAAAATCAAGGTTCGAGGGGAGCTGTTGTCGAAAAAAGATGGTAACAGTCGCTTCAGAAGAACTTCACGATACCCTATGGAATCTTCTCACGATAGCTACCTCTGTGAAGAAACAAATACGAGCTCTAGCCGCTCAGTCGTTCAAAGGTGCCTCAAACCACAAGGAATTCTCCGCCAAAATTACCTTACTTCGAAACCATCTGCGATTTTCACGGAACCCTCCTGTACCCTCATTTTCCATCAGATCCACTTAGAATAAACTTTTTCACGCCGATTCCAGATCACCCGTAGCATGAAACGAGGAGGTGGAGTCCAAGATCACGAAGGGTCCTGGCAGCCACACCTTCGTTCATTAACTTGAGCCCTTTTCCACCTAGAAATGGAGACGTGCGATCTTGTAGCGCTCAAATAATCTTGGGACGCGCTTCTTCAATCCGCTGAAGATGTCATTGCTCTGCTGGCTTATTCACAACACGGTGGTTTTGCTCACGGAAGGCCGCATTTCAGTACGGACTTTGTTCGGACTCCTTGTATAATTCGAGAGAAGACACCCAATTCCTCCTAAATTTTGAAGGAAACGCAGTCTTTATTTACCTAAGCGACTCTTCTCTCCGCACTGACCAGGATTTTGCACATAGTCGCTTATGCATCATGAGCCGGCCGACATGGGAGGCAGTTCTGCTTCTCAGCCATCAAACTTCAGTAAGGGCTCTGGTTTGAGCTTATCACTGGGAAGAGATACGAGTAATACGAGGTATGGCAAACTCGACGTCGACTAAGCTCACATATATCCCCGCTTCCCTCATTTCCCTTCACGGATCATGAGAAATGGAAACTTTTTATGAGTGGCCCGATTTTCATGAAACGGTGAAAATTCGTTCTGAAAAAGTTAATTGGGTTACTTGAGGGGGAACTTTGTCAGAAAAACACTATGAAGGTTTTCCGTGATGAGGAATCTAATGGTGATAGCAGCATTTTCAAAAAATGCACAGCAACTTTGGGGTAGCAAAAATTTAGGGTGGACCTATAATTATGAAACGCAGTGTAGTGCGAAGGGATTGCTTCATTTGAACGAACTGTTGGTTTAATTTTCAGGTTTTTAACATCAATACTTTTGGGCGCTATCGAAAGATACAGGGCATCCCTCCGACGGCCTCAAAGTAAATCTGGTTAGTAGTGGTTCATAGTGATAGCTGATTTTTAGTAAATGATAGTTGTAATTACTGTCAACTGATCGAATACAACTGTAACAGGTTAATCATTTCATTGGCAAAAAACATTTGCATTTTCTGGAGGCCGTCGTCACTTGTGGTGTATGGTCTGCACCCGACACTTTCTCGCTTTTTGAAGGGGAGGTTACCTACCGTATCTTGCGATAACGCCTTTGAACCGTCTCCGTTCTGTTTCCTTTCTTTGAAGAGGTCAAAATTAGCCTTATAAGTGGGAGCATACGCTATTCTGTCTAGACTCCAAACCACTACTTGACACGTTTAAACATGCACACCTTTAGGCGCGTCAATGAAACGTTGACAGGCGTTTACGAAATGCCCCCACATATTGCGATAGTGCCGATGAAAGATAAAAACTAAACCACTTTTATAAACTTCGTTTCAACTCGATCTTGAATGTTAAATTAAGCAATTACTAAAGTCAACGGCGGATGGCGCTAGGGAGAACGCCACTCCTAGACAAATAAGTGGAACATGGAATCAGAAACTGAATTTTCGGATGTTAGGTATTCCCTACCCCTAACAATTCAGTTTCTGACCCGCTCAAAGGGAATTTCTATTAGAGCATTAGAGGAGTTCAAGACAAATATGGGATTGAGTAACTGGATTCTATTGGCAAGTCATGGCTGTACTCCTGCAAATCTAATCGCAATATTTTGAGAAAAATTTTTGAAAAAAAGAGGAAAAATGACATTCTATCATTATGAAGCTCAACGAGAAAAAGTGAAACAAAAAACACGCGGAAAAAATCGCTCAGATTCCGTGATCATTTATTTTCTCTCGACGAGGCCCAACGATTCCTATAAATCGAATAGGAACTTAAAGGCATGCCCCAGGATCACATTGGTGTGGCTCTTGCACACGAATGCGAATGTATTGGTGCGAAGTGGGCCGGCAGTAAAGAAAAAAGGAAAAGAATCCGTCGAAAACGCTTAGGTTGAAGGGCTCACTCACCTTCCTAAGGGAATGAGAGACTAAGCGCGAGAGGAGAGTATGAGGCGAGAGAGCGCTACAGATGAGAGAGCGCCAGACAACAGCCTGATAAGAGAAAAAAAATTTGC
>MU894801.1:0-17827 GCA_036418205.1 Ostertagia ostertagi
GTGCTAATACTTGAACATTTGCTCGGCTAGAACTAATTTTTTCACCCCGAACAATTTGAAGCAACGAAAAAAATTAAAATTGAACGTCGGATTTTGTTTGATATGAGAAGCCGCAGGTGTAACGCTTTATCTACATGGTGGAAAAAAACCTTCAAAACTCTCGGATTGAGCATTCTGTCCATCGAGGAGCCACCTAATCTAACTTTTGGGGATTTTCACATTTTAATGTCGCACCATGCAACCTCCTTTTAGAGGCATTTCCCGCGATAGCCCAAAAAAGTAATAAAAGAAGTAAAAAAAAAGTGATTGATAGGTAGGATAGGAGTGTCAGCGTAAGTTATCGCGACGTTAGGGCGGCTCGAAAGAGCGGGGGCATGTTAAGACTCCCGACAAACACCTCTGAGGCCCTCCCATCGCTCACCATGTAATAGCCTGTATCTGCGCCCTATCGCACTGCATGCTCTCTCGCGTGTACTCCCACTGTGGTGTGCTATTCCTGCTCATTGTACCACGACCTGCTTCACAAAAAAGTAGGTCCGTATGCGCTTATGTCGTTGGAGGGGGCATTTGTGTAAATGAGCCAGTTACAGAACTTGGCACTGAGCTATAGAGATTGAAGGTGTACTAGAGTGACTGTGGGCAAATCCTGTTTACTTTTGGTGTTCCCCTGCCTCCTAGGCTTAGTCCCAGTGTCACCTCATCACGGGTTTCAAGAGCCCTGTTCTGAATGTCCCCTCTATGGCCATGAGCTCTGGCCCGTAGATGCACCTATTATTTCACTTTTTCATCTTCATCGCCGGTATCTTCACATTCATTTTGAAGCCAAATGACCACGAATTTTGGTCGAGAGGTGCGCCTTTATTGTCCTCTTATTGTCCTGTCTCGCCTTTGTTGTCCTGTCCTGAACCTTGTGGAATTTCCGACATCTATTCGAAAGGTAAGTAATGCAATCAGATATACGTGCAGCCAGATTTTTCGCGCTCCGCAGCGCGAAACATTTTTCATTGTAGGGACCTTAGCTCTACCTCTGATCATAAGTGGACCCGAGGTTCTCGCAGCGAAAAATGTTTCGCGCTGCGAAACACGAAAAAGGTGCTTCCTGTCCTAACCACACCCCCCCCCCCCCACCCCCTCTCCTCCTCCTGCAAATGACGACAATGTCAATAGCGTCACTAATTCTGGTACTACGCAACACATTCCATAATGCCCCAGCTCAAAGTTGTTCTTGCAGAAGGGGGATGCGCAGAAGTGTTTGCGAAACTTGGAATTATCAGTGAGATCATCGGTCCGAGGACTTTTCAATGGCTGAACACAGCTACTTTGGTTGATTGGCTTCAGTTATTCTCTTCTTGGGCTAAGAATAGTTCTGGTCTACCAGTTTACTGTCTGTGAGTGCTTGATTCTGAGCACCTTTGCTTTATACATTCTATAAACTACCCGTCCTGCACGATCTGACGAAGATAATATTGGTCGCAAATTAGAGAGCCGCTTAATTTAAGCGGCTTCCTTACTTTCTGAACACCTCCCTACACCCCCCTAATTTTGTTACTTTTTTAATCACTGTCTGGCACGCTCTGTGGGAGCGCAGTTGATGTTCGACGCGCCAAATGTAGAAGCAGAAGGGCTGTGAGAAGCATCAGCTGGGCTCAGGGTTTGATCACCATCACACATTTTGTTTGCTTTCCATTCGAGCGTGTTCTTTAATTAATGCTGGGAGAAAAAGGCACGTCGACCCTGCCAAATTCCCGAAAATAGCTGGAACAGCTGACGGATTTTCCTGGAACACTGAGAGTGCATTCTACCAGTGAGGTCCCTTGAGAATCTCATCACCGCCGTTTGCAGATTGATTGTCCTGTCCGAAACCGCGCTCAGTTTCAACTGACGTCGTTATGAATGACGCCTCGTGCAATTTGTCACTATATTTCAGACTTAACAAAATTATGTTCACCGCGGTGGGTTAAATACACCTTTAACAGGATTCATTTAAGCTTAATTGAGTCATTGCAAGCCACGTGCTGCACTATGTCTCATGACTCGCCTCAGAAAGAAGCCTTTTTTGTCCAAATTATTTGTCTTCCACATGCTTCTTACTGGGCCGTGTTTATCTGCTGATATACTAGACTGTTATAAAATGGCGCTGCTTACCGAAGGCATAATCCGGAATCAGTTCTGGACCGAATATCGCCTAAGCGGGTCTCAACTTCCATTGTTCTCGATCTTGAGCCTTAGTTGTGCAGTGAATGATCACCTTGAGGGATACAGGATCATGTGCGCTGTTTACCGATATGAAGTGATTGATGTCTGTCTCCATAACGACAGACGCGCTGTTTTATAGTGGTTGCTCCATCTGGTCGTCATTTTTCTCATCAAGTGTCCAGCAAATCTTGTGTTGTGCTTCTCCGTACCTCCGCAAGGCCAACCGCACATGGTCAACTGCCATGCCGACATACGGGTCGCCCAGGTATCCTAAGTAACTATATCGCCTAACCCATTCAAGCCTTACATTCCTGTAGGCTCATATTGGTAGTATGACAACTGACTTTTAACGTTGTCTGTACCTCCGGTACATTGCGCAGTCTAGGGCGGATCGCATTTGAGATGTCCCTATATTGTGTATGGAAGGTGGATGCGCGGCGTATCCCGAAAATTAGTTGAGTGACACTAAAAAAAAACAAAAACTTCATCCTTTTCAGATTTAATAGATATAATATTGGGCTGTTGCGTATAATTTAGAACCATGGATCGATTGGTGTGGAGATTGGTCTTAAATCCTTTTCTTAGATGCACTACGCTATTAATTTCACTATCAAAATCGTGTAGGAATCATCTGTAGTTGCGGTTTGGCCTGTCCCTACGTTTACTGCGAGGTTGACCAATTTACCAGATACTATGTTTCGGCATCTTATATCGATTCCAATAAGGTGTGAGGCTTGATTCGTCTCTGGATTCCATACGATAAAGAATTTGTCGCAGGACCGTTGCAAGCGGTAGCGGCGCGGCGGCACTTTGTCATTACATAATTTCTTCCTCAGTATGACCATATGTCCATGTATTTTTTGGTGAGTTCTTCATAAATTAATGATCGCTGATGGATAAACTTGAGTCATCTTGATGATTTGATGCGTGGCATGACTGTGCGCATGAGATGGTTTGGCATGATCTTTGGAGCAGAACTTGGCAAGGAGGACTCGTCCCCCAGGTGTCACGCAAGCTTGTCCAATTAGTTGGTATTTCGCGCTGTGACAAAGAAGGTCACTTTGATCCGTTCGGTCTGTTTTGTATAAAGTTATGCTGTTTGGGTGCCTCAAGACGCTGGCGTTCTAAATCACTTCGTATATCTGTCGGCAACGATTTCGTGACAGAAGTTTATGGAGGGAAGCGGCAGGGGTGTCCGGCTCAAAAAAACTGCATCGGGTCGATTCCATTGCGAGTCCATTAGTTTTGCTCTTTTCGGAAGAATGTTGAATGTCTTACTAGCTACATTTCTGTGAAGGGCAAAAATACTGATTTGCACTGGAGTCGATCCCACGAACTTTTGCCTGTGTGTCGAAGGTCACTCCCCACTGCGCTTTCCTGCTTCAGAGGCTGCTTTTCAGTTCGTTCAAAAATATCAGAGAGTATTTATCGAGAGTAGATTCAAACTCGGGTTCTCGAAGCAGGTATATAGGTGTATATCCCATTTCAAATGACCGACTGACCAATTGACCACTCCTTTTGAGACGTCTTCCCCGTGGCCCAAATTAGATGCGCTAAAACTCATGCTCACTCTTTCTCTCGAAGCTGAGGTTTTTTGAACCGGCTCGGCATGCATACCCTGCCGATTCGCTGCCATGGATTACGCGAAATGACATCATCCATCACTTGCCACATTTTCGTCTCCTATGTGCCCCTAGTATATTTATTCTGATAAGTTTGATTGCATATTCATCACTCTTCACGAAGAATAACGATCTCGTTTTTCTCGGGTCCCAAACTACTTGTTCTCAATGGTTTTGGTGTGCCAAGGCCTAAATGCTGCCGATTTTAGACGGAGGGGGGGGGGACTTGGTGCTATACTTGATTTATAGAAGTTTTAATGTTAATTCTTGTTTTTTTTTTGCTTTCAACGCTTCCCAATGCCTGTTCATTTTTTTGTAGGAACTGACTATATGGCGCATCCCATAGTTAACGAAGCGCTTTATATATAATAATGTAATACATATATACAAAAATTATATGCATTGAGATAAAAATAAAATATACAAGTAAATATAAATATAATAAAAAATAAAATAAAACAAAGTAAAAATATTAAATAACAAATGAATAACAAGCAGAAAATATAAATAAAACATGTCAATAACATAGATATAAATTAAACTACCATATAAATAATTTAATTATAAGAGTTTAATGTATTCTTGTTTTTGCTTTCAACGCTTCCAAATGACTGTTCAATTTTTGTGGGAATTGAATGTGTGGCGTATCTCATGGCCAACGAGCAATTTAGACTTTATAATATAATACAATACAATAATAATAATAATAATACGATGCATGAATCGTTCTCATCACTTTCCACGCCATATATAAATATATTTCGAATTGCCTCAGTTGTTCTGTGAACACTGAACTATTCCGATTTCCGTATTTCGCCTTCCGACAATTTCCTCTATCAGGCTCCTTCCGACAACTTCTGGCACTACCGTGTTCATCCTGTTGAGCGATTTTTGCAAAAGAACTTCGCGCAGTGTTTTTGTTATCCATTAAGAACACCCTTTAAGTAAATGCTTTTGTATTGTGCTAATAAGATTAGGTAATGTCATGAGTAATTCAGCGGAGGATTGGAAGTTCCGTGATATTTCCTGCATTAGTCATTCTGTTTGGCAGGGTTGATGCTTTTACAGTAATCGCTGTTTTGTAGCGAGTTCAACTGTTACCACCAGCAAGTAGTACTGGTCTATCTCTGCTCCGGACCAAAGATAAGAACTCATTGAGGTGGGGGGTACTTCTAGTCCTTGGCTGGAGAAAACAAGCTTCTTATACTGCCAAGAAAGGCCTCGATTATAATTTCATCAAAGAGCTCTGCAATGCTTTTCCTTTTGTATCCGTTTCTCGACGTTCCTTTTCTATCTGTTTATCCTCTTCTTTCATTCATCTCTTGCTTTCGAAAATGATCTAGTACACAGTATGGCTACCCTTCTGAGTTTTGTGGCAAAACCCATATTTAAAAATATAAAAACAAAACCAACATACTGGGGGAATGGCTTAAGTAACACGGGCATAAGTGGGCTCTCTTGTAATCGTGGGGAAGTCGTGGAATGTTTCTTGAAGCCTATTTGTCCGTGAGTAAAGAATCTATCATTCCCGGTAACTATTTACACCTTAAGAAGGGGCTGTATAGTTGCAAGGTTCATCACGTAAACGTTCTTTCCGCAGACCAAACCCTGACTAATGCGCTGTGCCAACCCGTTAACCCTTTAGCGCTGTACAGGCTAACCCTTCAGTCTTTTATCCCTACAAGATCATTTAATTGGTAGCATATTTGTTAAGGAGAGAATGAAAACCTTGTCTTAAACATCGATCGGCTCCCGCAAGCCAAATAGCTTCCAAAATGCCAAACAGTGGATGCTAGCAGAATGCATGGCGCATCCCGACTGAACAACGCCAGTGCCATTCGCCCACTGTTTGGCATTTGCTCTGTTCCCAACCCCTAACCCATATATTCATCACAATGTTCGGTGAGAAGCTTTAAGCCGTTCCCCTCCATAACCTTTACATTTATTGCCCTATTCGTACCCTATTTGCTGCTGCTAGACGCAGTGCCGCCTTGCTGGAAAGCCTTCCTGTTTGATCGTGAACTCTGCTTCCTAGTAGGAGTGCCACGTAGTTCCGCGGATATAATATATCAGATGCGGAAGGAGGGATATCTGCAGTCACAGTCTGGCTTCATCTGGCCGAAAGAACTCTCTCCTGGATAACTGCTGTTTTACGCCGCAGTTCGCGTTGCGAAAGTTATCACAAGAATGCTGAGTTGTGGGCAAAACTTTCGCCCCAGCCGGGATTCGTACCCGGATCTCTTGCTTTCCGGGCAATTGTGCTACCAGTTACACCACCGGGGCACCATTTCACCCCAACTCAGCTTCGATGGTGAAGTTACCATAGCTTATCAGCATTCACACGTATAACGTGATGAACCGGTAGGCCATACGAATTTCTGCATCACCGCTACTTATTGAGAATGTACTTCTTTAGCTTCTGCAACTTCGAAAAACACTCATGAGCCACCCATCGCAACGGCTTTCGTCGATTTCATCTCTGCATTTCCAGGACGCATGGCAAGACAGTGGTCAGGTTAATTGTTCTTAAAAGTAGCTGTAGGACAGCTAAGGAACTGACAATGTACCGGACGCAAAATTCGCGTAGCTTAAAAGTTCGGGACGTATTTTTGTGAACGATGAACTCGTGGACACTAGATAAAGGAACAGGTGACATTGTTTCAGGAATTGGAAACTCTTTTACGTTCCCGTTTAAGGTGCTGCGCTGAGTGGGCTACGCCGAAGCTGAGCGGAGGGGGGGGGGGGCTAGGAATGCCAGAGCTAAATCAATGAGTTACCATTTCTAAAAATTCCCGAACAAATGCTCAAAACAATCTCGGATCCCTTGAAAAATATCCTTAATCTTTTCCGAAAGTCCGTTAGCATCCAGGTCAACATACCAGTCCTATCTAGTCGGAAAAAATTTTTTAAGGAAGATACCTTACCCGGGTAATCACGACCTGTTCAGGGTCAATCCTATACATATTGCGACAGGTACTAGCGGAGGGGTCGTATTTTGTTGAGATTGTAAGGTGGGGGGTCGTTTGCTTAATGTACGTTAGAAATTCAGTAAGTTTTAGAATATGGAGTGAGTTTAAGGGCGTGTAGTGGTGAAGGAGCGAGAAAAAAGTTGTGCCGTTCCAGTGTGACTATACGTATCAACTGTCTCAGAATTGAATTGATTAGTAAGGGGGTGCGGTCACGAAAAAATTTCGTAAAAGTTGTTACCGTAGGACCGACCCTGAACCAGGGTCAACCCTATCGTTGTTACTCTTCGGAAATTTTTTACGACCCCCCCCCCCTTCATGGGTGATTTGATACGACCCCCCCCTTTGTATGTAACACTTGTGTAGAGACAGATTAGCGTCAATATTTATTGCTACTTGAGTCATCAGAGATTAAACTAGCAAAATCCGCGACATAAATCCGATACGCGCGATTTGTACAGATTTGCAAGAGAATTTTTACACTCCTCTTTCTAGGGCTATAACTTCCTTCATATTCGAGCTTCAGCGCCGAAGTGATTTGATTTGGAAAATTCAAATTATTTTCTATCCAACCATGGGTAAAAATTCTTCGAAAGTCAATTTAGTAAAAATTTTGTACGTTGTTACTTTTTTCTGTGCAAAGGCGACTTTTTGACCTTCAAACGATCATAACTTCCTTCAAAGTCATTCATTTGGGAAGCTGAACACGTATAATACAACTACAGGATTCAAGCTTCTAAAGCGAGCACCCAAGCGTTTCCTCGAGAGCATCAGAGTTCAAAAAATTATACCCGTTGTTACCTTTAGGGGTAATTCTTCAGTTCTTCAAGCCATTTTCTCGAAAACGCGAGTTTTCTTAGGTTTCACTGCCCGTAACTTCTTGGAAGACCAATTTTATGTTTAATTAAGGATGTGCTAGAAAGCTCCGAGCATGCGCTTGCACTACATCCCTTGCCTTGGTGCGCGCCACGCCTCGGGCGCCCTTCTAATTCGCTGATTCATTCGAAAGCTCATTTAGAGGGAAGCGTTGTTTATAGATGCTCTAGTACCAGTCATCTTACGAAACGTAACGTGCTGGCTTCTTATTTAAAAAAATTCCCGAAAAAAAAACAAAAAAAATATTACCAAGAATCCCACTGTCGGCCACCGAGAGGGTACGACCCCCCCCCCTCCAAGCTCAACTGAGTACGACCCCCCCGTTGTTACTCGTAACAACGTAGGGTTGACCCTGCCCCTGAACGGATCACCTCGTGCAAGCCTCTCGCCGAGTTCCCGAGCTTACCAGACCGGTAACATAGGCAATATGGCAGTAAAAGCATTCCCACTCCAGATGTTTCCTCAATGCTTGGCAACCGATACCTATTGCTTGAGGAGTTTCTATGCAGAGATTCGGTTTTATGAGTTATTAAACTGCGGGAACCCGTCTAGGAGAAAGATGAGCAATCATTCAAGCTTCTGTTCTTGAATAATATTCCATATTAAAAGTCAAAAATTATCCTAGTTATTTAGGATTCACCGTAATAACTTCACCCAATCTCCATATCTGTATTTGAGTCATTGTTTTCTCACTTGTGTTTATTCTTTCTAAAACGCTGCCTTAAAACGCAGCAGCGTAAATAAATAAACAATAAACATTAACAATAAACAATAAAATCACAATACTGTAATTTTCGCACTTCCCTGATGACGACCATCTCTTCATTGTTTTCGTTCTGAAGCTTGTGGTTCTCCAGGGACTTCGTTATCTGTTTGCATAGGTTTTGCTTTGTTCTGTCTCTCGTCGCGAAAAAATGCTTCTACACACTCCGAATCTGGCCCTTCTAGAAAAAAAAAAAAACAAGACGTGTCAGTACTTTGACCATGGACATATTCCGTCTGGGAGAAATAATTATACCAAGTTAGTTATCGGCGTCTTCGAACTGTCAAACAGAAAAAGCTATATTCTGCTCTAGCTTAGTGGGTGCAGCTCGTGGGTGCCTTATGGGGTCATCCTTCTCGTAATAGCCAACAAGTTCAGAGTCTAGCTGCCAGTAGCGTAATGTTGACTCTTTTCTGACGACGTTGACCCCTTTTCTGACCGCCTGTCAGCAAGCCTCTAGGCGTTTAACGTTGAGGTAGCCATCGTAGTCAAAACAGTATTGGTAAAAGCTACTAATAATTCCGCTGCCGTTAAGGAACAATCTTTCACTCGATTTTTTTGCGAAAACGGGGCGTGGCCAAATTTTTTTTCCTTCAATACCGTGTTAGGAGTGCCAATGTATGTAAGCGGAAGCACGTAGTGTAGAACGATGTTGTTTTGCGTATGCTTGTAGAGCCCAGTTTTAATCCTCTTATCGTTAGTCTTTGATTGCTCTCGTGAGATAAGGCCTTCATTGAAGCAACTTTGTTGAAAAAGGCGTGTCCAAAAACCATTCCATTGAGAGCGTGGAGGGAGTGCTCACACAGCTGACGCAGAATCCTGTAATTTTGCATGTGTGTGTGTTCATTAGGGAAACCTCCGTTGAGAAATTGCATTAATTGAAACATTCTTGAAGAAGGGGTGTGTCTAAAAACTTTCTCATAAAGAACATGTTGCAAGTGTCTCTTGGCAACACGTAGAGCTCTCTTATTCGTCCCACTGATCGCTCTACTATCACAGTTGAGGGAAATCGAGCGCAAGCTGACTCCTTTTTTTTTTTCACAGAGAAAAAATCTAAATTTGTGCTCTTTGGTCTTTTTTTATTGCTCTAGCTTCATCCAACGGTCTCGGAAGGTTGGCAAGGCTGATTGTTTCAATTAATGATTTCGGCACTATTTACCCTTTCAGTGCCCTGTCCCACTCCTCAAGAACTGAGCCAGAACTGAGACTGATCGAAATTAGTCCATGACTAAGGATTTGGCTAGAAGTTGTTTCCAGGGGTATTTCGACCCGTAGAACACGAATACCACACCGGTTTAGCGCGACAACGCTTGGCGCCCGCGCCACAGGCGCCGGTACCTTTTGGCGCATAATACAAGCTCACTCAGCTTACAAAATCAATGTGTTTAACCACATTCTACGCGATCGGCAACGCTGAAAAGGCGCATTCTGGCGCGAGCGCCAGGCGTTCTAGCGGTAAACGAATGTGATATTCGTGTTCTACGGGTCGAATTACCCCTGAAGGCAAGTTTCTAGCCAAATCCACAGTCATGGACAAATTTCGATAAAAACCCGGCTCAGTTCTCGAGGAGTGGGGCAGTAAAGGGTAAATAGTGCCAATTTTTTCAATAAGGCTGAGTAAGGCTTTATTGATGCTCATGCAACCGTCGAACTCTCAGGACCAGTTTTCCGGTTGTCGTCATCGTCTTTCGTGATTAATTTCCGCTGATTAAAAATTCTCCATTGAAGATTTTCCTTTGTACAGCCGCGTTCTCGCTAATGTGCCACCAACGGTCAATTGCCATAAATGGAAACTGTTGAAGTGATTACTGACCCTGTACGAAACACAGCCACTCCTGTGATCCTAGACGACTTTAATTGGGCTGATTGGCTAAATAACGCCAGGTTCGTAAGTGCTGTCACGAGCCAATTGCTCAAAAATAGCAACTACCTATTTTCAGTTGTGTTCTGGTGGTCTACGTGGAGCCGTTATTGTGCTCGATTGGATTCCTCCTTAACTGCGCCTGTATTGCAGTGTTCCTCAGGTAGGCGGTAATTTGTGACAGTTGTCCCACATTTTTATCATTTGTTTAGTTGAAATGTTCAATTTTTCAGCGTCTCAAGTCATGGATATTTCCGAAAAACAAGCCTGTTGTTTTACCTCGTCGCTCTGTCGATCTGTAACGCTTTACAGCTCATTTTGTCCATTTTCGTCATTGTTTTACCGGCGATGGAACAGGTACGTAATTTTTCGCACACTTTTCTGAATACCATATCCTATCATGAATTTAATACAATGAAAAATCGATTATCTGACTTTCTCGCTCACTCGCTCCTACCTTTGTAATTGATGCCGTGGAGGGAATAATTCCAGGATCCTTTTCCATGGAACAGTTCCTACTATGGAAATATTACTTAAATAATAAATAAATACCGGTGAATATTACTTAAATAATAATAAATAAAAATAAATACTCAAATAATTATATTAATATTTATATAATAATTAATAAAATATTTAAATAATAAATAATATTTCCACGACAATTTATGTGCTCTTTTGCCAACTACTCAAACTAATATTCTTTATGTAGGAATCCGTACCATTCACAATTTCAAGTGTAAATAAACTACCTTTCAAAAAAAATATGGGATTGCGTCGGCGCCAAACTCCGCCCATTTAGCATTGCTTACTTCTCGGCTTTTTGTTCAGAGTCAGAGCGCGACATTAGGTCCGAATTGCTCGCGCGCGATAAGCGAATGCGGCTCCCTTTTATGGTAGGACAAGCCGCACATGTGTGAACTGCTGATGTTTTAACAGTAATTAATAGTGGGCTGGCCGCTCCAAAACGAGGGACCACCGTGACGCGCATTGCTCTCTCGCCGAGCGATGCATCTTTTTCGCAAATCGATTCCTCTTGCCAAGGACATTTTTCAGGAGGGTATGTTGTTCCGGATTTGTTTTTTACGCAATTGAAGTTCTACTTGACTTCATAAATCAAGGGCCCTGCAGGGACTACTCGATTACCTATAGTATTCTCGTTTCAGTTGGTGAGGAGTCGGTCCTGAGGAGTTAAACCCTTCCCGGACGGCCATAGTGCGTGTAATCACGCACTTTTTCGTCTTGTTCTCATCAATAGCTAATGATCTAACAGCAGTTCATTAAGAACGTTATCTGTTTTTTTTCCGGGCTCGACTAAATTTTGGAAACGTGAAAAATTGCTAAGCAATCGGTCTTTTCACGTTTCCGCGCGTGCTAAAACCATTAGTCGGTCATGCGGACCTACAATAAGTACTGACGTCCTTTTGTTGGAGAGTGACTTTCTTAATTTTCAGGAGAAGCAAAGGCGCTCATTTTAATGCCTATTTTCATGTTGGGCTCTCAGAAGCAATCAGGAGATGTTGAAATTAGCGCTTTCAACGCAATAAGCGCTCCAGTTCGCCCTAAATGCTGCCTTTTTTGTGTACTGGGCGTCATATCTTGATCAAAGTATTCTTTGCAATTTCGCTTTCTTATTCACACCCTTGGGAATCAAAGGAAACATGGGGGCTTTTCTGTAAGAATGGAAATCGATTTTCACAAAATATCTTGATGGACGTTGTAGATGAAACTGAGAATCAAAACTGGATGTAGGAAGGGATTCCACAGTCTTGTCAAATATTATTCGAGAAGCTGCATCTGGGGATGAAGTCAAATTTGTTTTTGTTCTTCTATGGGAGCCTCGGTAATAAAAGCGAACATTACTTGAACATCTTTCACAGGATTTCGATCGACTAATTATCCTACTTATTGGAAGGTAATCCAAAAAAATGGAAGAGTCTCGTTTCACGGCTCAGAATTGCGCACAACAAGCCAAATGCCGACTTGCCGTTTTGGTCTTACCAGTTGGGTTCTTCGGTGCTCCCGTGCTCGCGATGCAGTAGCCTTCACATAGGGCGTTCTGCGTCTTACGCATCCCCTATACTATTTCGTCTTTCAGTCTGTTTTTTCGCATCAGCATCCAAGATTACTTACCATTAGGTGCATATCACCTTTTGGCCTCAAAAAACTTTCCTTAGGCATAAATGATAGCAGTAATTTTCACTGTTGTTTTCTACTTTTCCTCTTTTTCCTTTTGATTATCCTTCCATTTTTATCCTTCCCCGTGATCCCCCCTTTTTGTATGTATGCTTTTACTATATAGTTGATCATGTTAGCCACATCTAATATGTAGTCTTAGGTCTTTATAACGAAATTTATAGGTCCTCTGGCCCTAAGCCTAGACTTGGTTTCCTTGCTATGAGTGTCAACCATCATACCATCCTATAGGGCATAAATCACTTCTACTGAGCTTATAACGGCATTTTCCTGAACCTCCATCAGCCGTTCACCTATTACGGCAAACACGAGATCTGGACTGGAGCCCAGCGCTTTGGACAGAACGCGTTACTTTGCCATCACTTTCGCATAGCCAATTCCGTCGTAAAATTTAGTCTAATCAACCCATGACCCTTAAACAAGTTTATTTATCTATTTATTTATTTTATTTTCGTTTATTCATTTGGAACGCTCTTAAGGCAGTCATGGGAAAGCAACACAAAACCGACTTTGTACAAATGTTATGCATATCAAATATAGTTCAAGATTCCTTCGGCGTCCATGCCCTTGAGAAACACACCTGAGTTGCTCACATCTTTACCCAGAATCCTTCTTTAACTGGGGCTTACCATACTCCCAAGCAAACTAACTGGTTGACTCACTTTGATTGTCCCCCTCCACACCCCCACTCAGCGACATGAGCGCTAATCTTTCTCAAGGAAGACTTTCCGAACGTTGAGTTAGAAAACATAAAATTCGTTCGACAGGTGAATGCGAAGCCTAAAATTATCTCCTAGCGTTAGATATGAAATATGCCTTTTACCCAAAAATTAACTCCAAACCTGAACTTCAGTTGAACTAATTTCTTAACGGTTCTTGATACAGCTTGTATATCCTGCTACCTAATAATTCGATCCGGAATTGCTATAACGATCCCAGCTAAACCTGGTATATCTGAGGGAGATCCGCACACCTTCCTCTTCCTGGCTGTAGTACCGCGCAGCCACAGGGTCGGCTGATGTCACCAGTCGCCGCCACTTTGTTCTGTACAAGTCATCTTCTCCCGTAGTCGTGATTTATCTAAGCCTTTCTTGATTACGTTTCTCCTAACACCCTATCCGGAGGGCTACATTCGTACGCCGTCAATCAAACGCTCGCATAGTGCAGCAGCTTCACGGTGGCAATAACAAATGGTTTTGTTGAAACTTCATTTTTGAGATTTCCCCAAGGGCACAAGGGGTAAAATCTCGGTGCACCAGTTGTCTTCGTTGCCTGTTGGGTGCGGATTTTGGCCACAGCCTTCTTTACCTGCGATTCGAGCTCTCTGGTCGAAAAACAAGCCTTAACTGTAAAATTGTGTTAGTTTTTTTTACAAATCAACAATTTCAGTTTATCGGCACCGAATTTCCACGAGAAGCGGCAAACTTGCATCGAGTGAATGCGATCACGGTGCGGCTTGGTTACCCACTAATGTTGGCCGCTAACTATGCCGCAATCTGGCTACTCACACTCATTTGTGCTCAGAGGTTTCAGGTTAGTACCACTTTACTATTCCTTATGTGAGCAATTTTTTTCTAAAAAATTACTTCAAAAGAAAGAATGGTGATCATATAGCAATGTGAAGTTCAACGGATTCATTGTGTGGATATTGTTCTGAAGGGAGAGGCACAGGTTGAAAGGATAAAGGGTGAAGCATTCGGCGATGTTCAACCCCTTTAGGGATGCGCCATGCATTCTACTTCCATCACAATTCGTAGTGGCATTATGAATGCGATGCACCTATGCAATGACTTGCGGGGGTCAGCTGAGCTACGAGTTGTTCATCCTTCTAGACAAGCCTGGTAGGAATTAGCAGACCCCCGGAGAGATAAAGGGCTTAGGTGGCTGTGACGGCGTGCGACCCAAGATTCGGTCCGTAGATAATACGCTGATTAGCAGCGCCTTTTACTACTACACCACTTCCACTGAATCGAAGCTTTCTACAGTACTACATACCAAGGATTCGCTTACACAGGGGAGTGCGCGGCGCGATAACAGCGGTTTTGAGTGCATGGGCTAGTACTGAAAAGGCCTGAGGACCAGCCTACTTGTCCCAGACTTTGAAGCCCACAGCTGGTGACCCGGGAGTCCCGAAAAGGAAATAAATCAATGAGAACCTCACTGTAAAGAAGGTTACGGTAGAACTCAAGGGGTCAAAAAAGTGGAACTGTTCAGTAAGAGCAGCGGAAAAGAGTTCAGTGTTTGCAGCAGAAAAAATATGAAAAGTTCGCTTTCATCGAGGGTAAGTTTTCCTTGAGCTGGTTCATTTTTCCAATTGCCCCGAAGATCATGGCATTTCAATCTCATTTCAAGAAATCCTATCTACCTTCCTTTTTTCCTACGTAAACTCTTGATTCGTTTATTTTCTTTCCCCATCTCTTCAATTCAAGTGAGCAAGCACTGTGAGAGTCTATATACCCTAACAAGGGAGTGCAAGCCATGCTTTCAAAACGGTTTCTTGCATATTGCAGGGATGCATGTAGGGAACACAAAACCATGTTTCATTTTCGCTGAACGGTTTTAGCAGTACCAAAAAAGAAGCATAAGGTACTGTTAATGGTTCGATCCCCCGTGGCGACTAAATTTTGCATTTGGGTTGGCGCCTTCGAATTGGTGCCAAATCGTGCCAAATGTCACAATCAGGTGTCACACTCATCGTCAGGACCATTATGAAGCCACCAAGTGGCCGCCAACCTTAATTGCAAAATTTAGTCGCCGCGGGGGACCGAACCATCGAGGGTGTCATTCACCACTTTTTAATACTGCTGAAAACCGTTCAGCGAAAACGAAACACGATTTTGTGGTCCATACAGGCGTATCTACAATATGCAAGAAATCATTTCCAAAAAGCGCGGCTTGATCTGAAAGACCTCCCTTGTAAG
The DNA here is from genome assembly GCA_036418205.1 of Ostertagia ostertagi. NCBI lineage: Eukaryota > Metazoa > Nematoda > Chromadorea > Rhabditida > Trichostrongylidae > Ostertagia > Ostertagia ostertagi. The sequence goes on from MU894801.1 coordinate 15,402, forward strand.
CCTATCACCACTCAATATCCCATCCGCACGTATTTTTTGTGGAAACAACGCAAATATCCCGCATTTTCACACGGAAATCGAGTATGTGGCGTATCCCAGTGTGTTCGGTCAACTTTTATTGGCCTGTATTCCATGTATGGTCACAAAGAAGTGCGCGCATCGGCATTTTTGTTTGAGTGTTCTGGAAGCTTCAATATCCATGAAACCATCCTTGCGTCCGACGACTCGCGGTCTGGACAGTTCGACAAATCGGATGCTTCAGGGGCTCCTAACGTTGCTCATTCTACAAATAATGTTCCAGGCAATTTGTCATCCATCGAACCCTTGGAAACTTCGGCTCACATGTATACGAAGGAGCAAAGGAGCAGTGACTGTTGTTGTGGGTGCAGCTTTGGGTGAGTTTCCCAGTCTCAGTTGGAACTGATCAATATTTTCATTGGTACGCCAATTAGAGTGCAGTTTTGTTGTATCGCAGGCTTGAATGTGATCCGGTTCTGGGAGATGGAGTGGCATGCTGACCACGGTGGTATCGTTAGCTCAGGGTTACGGTAAGTCTCATTCCCAAGGTTACTAATTCGTGAACTATTTATAATTATATTTATTAAATATTCACCATATGTTGACATTTTAATTGTCGTTATATAACATTTAGTACTAATTTATTGTTAACATTTTGATTGAATAACTAGATTAAACTAAAATTCAAGTGCAAAGAGATGAACCTTTCGTAACATTCACTACTAGGAAAGGTTTCCAGCAGGGTGATTTCAGGAGACAAGTGAACCTTCCAGTCTCGAAAGCCCTCTTCAAACTCCATGTACCCGGTTCGGAACTGAAAATTAAATTTAGTAGGTGTTAACTAGCACTCCGTCGGAGTTGTGCGAAACGAGGTGGCGAGTTGCATTCCGGCAAGCAATGGGGGCGAAAGTCGTAGCCGTGCCACTCTTCGCATGAGTTCAACGCTTCCATAAAAAAGAGACCATCCCACGGCCGTGAATGGTGGCTCCAAATCCACGTGAAAGATAAAAACACCTCGACTGAATCTTCAGTCGTTGTTCGAGTTATTCACCTCATTCTTCCCCTAACGTTAATCCCGCGCAGTCGCAGGGTCCGCTAGTTTTATCAGCGCGTTCCCCTTTGGTCTGCAACATCAATCCTCTGGCTGTGTCCATGACTCACGTAGATCCTCTTCGATGCTCGCTCCTCCTCTTGTTCGAGTTGAACACCTGCGCACAAAAATTCGAGCTCGTTTGTGGCTCACCTTGAGGGTTGATCCGGCTTCTTTACTCCTTCTTTCTTTCACCCCTTCAAGCCTTTCGGTGCAAAAACATGAGAAGGGGGATGCGCCTCGCATCCCACTTCAACTAAAGACCGTAATGGCGTGTGAAAGCAACTCGCCCAACAAAAGGTTCGCGGGGCCCAACTCTGCCTCAGCGGATATTTTTCACCTAAACGGGTCCAAATCCTATCATCTTTATATTGCAAATGTTGTCTGGATTCAATGAAAGATTCTATACAGGGTGTTCCATAAATACTGCAACACGTTTCTTATCTTGTAACTTCTCTCAAAGTGGACGTATCTTCAAGTGGTCACACACTATTCTTAGTCCGTCCTTAAGATGTTGAAAGGAATGACATTTATTCGATAAGTCTCCCTGTCGCTGTGAGTATGGCTTCCAGTTGCTTCGAACACAACTCTAGTGTTTCCCGCATGGCATCCTGGAGTGCCTTCTTCGAAACTTTCTAGAGAAAAGGCTTCAGCTCCTCTATTTGGATGCATTGTTTAGTGCAGGCTCTGTCCCCTAATATAGCCCAAATAGGATGGTCCAGCAGGTTGAAATCGAGAGATATGAGAGCCATTCTTTGAGGATGTGAAATCGGGAACAGTATCATGAGATCAGTCCTAAACAATTTTTGCCCCTTATGCAGAAGCTGGTTACTTTTGAAAAGAACGTCATTCCTCTTTGGAGAAGCTAGATACCTTAGTAACAAATGGTGCACTGGAGCATTCGTTAGCTAGGTCTGTATCGAGTTTTATTCGCTTTTCAACAGACAGTTGTGGTGAGCGACCGGTGATTGAGACCCTTGCCCAAATCGTGATAAAGATTGGCTGCTGCTTGTGGCGAATATTCCTTTCACTCTCATTGGCTTCCACGGGACCTCATGCGGGCATCCTCGGAGTTTGAAGATTGTAGCTCCGCTCCATGTGAGGAATTTTGTCGTCGATGAAAACGGTGCCCGCGTAATCGCCATTTTCGGCCCTCGACACCAGCTCTTTGAACTTTTTGTCTCTGCTGTGCTCCTCCCGTTGGATTGAGCAGTGGTGCTTATGCAACTTATAATGGACTGTGAGCAGTTGTTATCTGACCACTCTCTACATGACTGTGTTTAGAAACTCCAGGTCAATGTCACCTCTCTCGAGCCAT